>SCLH01001797.1:11963-30611 GCA_004367855.1 Oikopleura vanhoeffeni
GAGAGCTAATATTTTAAAATATCAACTTTTTGGATTGTAAACAATTTGTAATGCAATTGATATAAATTAATGTTCTAGAGTCACTTGACCCCAATTAAAAAAATTAAATTGAAATAACCACAAGTGCCAGTAAAGAGCCAAAATAATTAAATTCTACATACCATAAATAATAAATATAATTTATAATACAAAAGGCACCATGTTAATAGCTTAGGTTGAACTGACCCAACTGACACCAATAAAAATTAACAAGTGTCAGTAGAGAGCCTTTTTAATTTTCGATGATAAGTTATCATTGATAACACAATTTCTACAAAAGCTTTGGCTTAGGTTTTCGTTTGGCCTGAATCGCGTCATCGAAAAATAAATTTTAACCTATAATAAGGAAAAATTTACACCAGTATTTGGGGGGCATGGAACGAATGTGTCAGTTTAGATGACTCTGGTTGTAAAATCGGCCGCAGACAACGCTCAAACCCAATCTTGGAAAATAATTATGAAGATTGCTATATCATTTGTGTTGACGACCCAATTTATTTTAAGAAAAATTCTTTACCGGGAATAATTAACGTTGAATCTGGTGATATCTTGCTCGATGGAAAGTATCAGCTGATTGAAAATAACAAAGTTGTTATTTACGAAAAAATAAATGAGCCAAATTTATATCAGCTCAAATGGTGCGGTCCAAACGAACAATTCAAATTTAAATTTCAAAAAGAAATGCGATTTGGTATTATGGATTATGTTATAGATCTCCAAAACTTTGTTGAAATTCCTTTTACAGGATAAGTGGTTCACATGAATTTCAAATTGATATGGAAAGCCTGATTTGAGAGAAATCGTGAAAATAAAAAAATTCCGCCTCAAAAAAATACGTTCCATCTCCTTTATTTTTTCTGATAGTGATATCGTAAAAATACTTCAAGTTTCGGCCATATTGGCACTATCGGCGATACGGGAGCAGAAATAAAGTTTTTCTCGAAAATATAAAAATCGTGTAGGCGTTTGAAATGACATCATTATTCGAACAATTTTTTCATTTTAATTAAGAACCTCACATTGAATTTATATGAAGTTAATCACCAAAATGCGTAGACTTAAGTTCTTTATCTAACGCGATCAAACAGAAATTCAAAAAAGGAGAATTTTTGAAACTCAAATTTTGATTTTCATCTCAAAAATGACGTCATTTGTTATTGAAACCTCAAATAAAGTAGATGGTTTTCGGCCAAATTGGCACATTCTTTCCGTTGAAATAAATTTTAAATCGATGAAACTTGTTTATTTATACTTTAATTAATTTATTAAAAGTGTCGATTTAAAAAAACATTTTTATGAACTCTTTAATAGCTAATTTTCTGAAATATGAAATTTATCAAACAATTGAATCTACGGACTATTTCAAGCAAGAACTTGTCTCAATAACCATTACACCCGCCTCAGAATCTACTTGCAGTCGAAAATGTGGCTTAGGTGGAGTTCAAACTATTTTAACTGGTCTTGTGGCTGAAGAGGTCAGTTGCGTGGTTAATACATGTACGGAATGTATAGATAATGAAGAAACTGATGGAGATGAATGCGAACTTTGGGCAAATTTGAGTCTGTGTGTGGACACATGGATCGCGAATAAGTGCCCAGTTTTATGCTGTATTTCGTAATTTGTAAAAAATTACAATAAATGTTGATTTAAATTTGTCTAATACATTTTTCTTAATTTTCAGTTAAGGTTTCTACGAGATTGACACGGCAAATAATAAGATCACATTATGCATTTTCAGCTCCAAAAGCGCATCGCAAATAGCATCTTACCTGCATCCTACTCTTCTACGAGTCGGACTTATTAAATTTAAAGTATTAAATGGGAATAATTATAAAAACAACAAACAATTATAAAGCATGATAAGCGTGTCCACCATTCAGCCATTCAACCAAATAGGAAAAAATCTACCACTCTGGGTTGAACTTTGATATTGGGCTTCATGCAGAATTTTATGGCGCGTTCAGTGTTTGGGTAACTTTTGTTAAAAATACCATTTTCATCAAAAAATGATGTCTTTTGTTCAAAAATATCATAATAAATTAAAAAGGGGGGGGGTTTTCGTGTTGGAAACAACCAGCGCAACCTAGCGCAGAGCTTATATTTGATGAGGCATGATATAAAAACTGAAAGAATTTTGCAGGGATTTTTATTTTTCAATTTGTTTTACAGCGGGGTGCGGCGTAAAGTTAGAAAGTTTGTNTTTTCTAGAGTTATGGAATTTTTGCATAAATATTTTATATCTATTTGTTCCTTAAATTTAATTCTAAATTGAATGAAAATCGAAATTTTGATTTAGGGCCATTTTTTCTGCATTTAAGGGGATCATATCCGAAGCGCTCCTTATCACCTTTTTCTAGAGTTATGGAATTTTTGCATAAATATTTTATATCTATTTGTTCCTTAAATTTAATTCTAAATTGAATGAAAATCGAAATTTTGATTTAAGGTTATTTTTTCTGCATTTAAGGGGGCAACCTACGCGAATTTGTGCGTCATCACTTATCGATTGATTAATTTTGTTTGATAACAAAAAGAGAATGGTTTTCATTCCAGCACAAAGGTCTTCACCACTTGAAACTCAGGCGGTAAAAACTGAAAGAATTTTGCAGGGATTTTTATTCAATTTGTTATACAGCGGGGTGCGGCGTAACGTTAGAAAGTTTGTCGCCAAAAAACCCTAACTATACGCATAATTCTAACTATACGCGTACTTTCTAACTGTACGCGTACTTTTGAGAAAATGTGCTCGGATTGGTCAATTTGGACAATATCTAGAGTTTAAAATTGCGTTAAAATATGGTCAGAGTAATGAATTTTTGTGATTTTAAGTATAGTTTTCGTTACAATCTTCTTAGATTGTATAAATTTAATTTTATTGAAAAAAATGAAATAATATTTAATAAACATGAATTCGAAAAAGATTTATCCGAAAATCGTTAAAATGTCAAGGAAACAATGAAAATTATGAAAAAAAAATGCTCACAGTAATCACTCTTCTAAGAGAAACCAGAAAAACTAAATATTTTTATCTGAATAACTATTGGCCCCATTTTCAAGCTAGCCGACATTGTCTGCGAGACTGAAAACAGATGTTTAAACTCCTTGAAATACCGAACTTCATTAGTCAATCTTGAACATGTTTTTAAAAATATGTATTTTCATTGTCGCGCCGACCGGAGAATCTTGGTCTGAAAATTATGGTTAAAAACGCCTATCTTTTGCTAGGAACGTTTGAAAAAAAACCCTATCTTTTGCCTGTCTAACTACGCCGCCACGCCAGGAACAAATAAATTTATTTTTCAAATGTGTAGGTTTTGCGGAGGCTTACGTAGGTTTTTGCGTGGGTTCCAACTATACGCCGCACCCTGCTGTAGTCTCAATATACGACTGTAGTAATTTTAAATAATTATTTATCGCATATTGAGATAGCACTATAAGTTATAGTCTATAACTATACTTTACTTAACTATACTTTACTTATTTAAAAATAATTCCATATTGAAACATTTGTAAAATTTTGGGTCATTTCGACGAAAAAGCCTAGCAGAAAAATGTTTTAAAACTTAAAATTAGTCCCATTCTGACCAAAAACCCTTTATCTCATCATGGGATTCCCATGTACAGTATAAATTTAGAGTGCCGCGGTATACCGACGTTTGTTTTTCTTGGTAGTCTCTAGTCTAATTTTAAAGTCGTTTTTTATAATTTTTTCATTTAACACTTAAAATTTTGTGATTCTAGGGCAAAGTAGCGTTTTAAAAGTAATTTATCTTTTTATTTTTAGAACAATTTTTGCGGGTAGCGGAGGCTTATGAAGTTTTAAAGACGTTAAAGACAAGAGCGATATTTGATCAATTTGGAGAAGAAGGATTAAAAAATGGATTACCACAAATGGGTGGTGGATGGACTGAGGGATTTACTTTTCATGGAGATGCCAAACGAGTATTTAGAGACTTTTTTGGTACAGACAATCCTTTTGCTGATTTTCAGGTAAAATTGAAGTTGTTGATATTTATTTTGGGCAACATTTTGAACTTTTCACCCAAAATACAGTACAGTCTTCGCTTCTTCACTGGTACAATTACCGACCCAAAAAAAGTTCTACCAGTTACGGAATTTTGCGTAGAAAGCTACAGGGTAGATTAAAATTGCTTTATTTTGTAGTTAAGGGTATCCCTGCTCCTAATTTGACATATTCTCGATAAAATATTAGCGAAACACGGCTTCAAGGATATTATTTCAGATTAGCCAGTTTGTAGAACTAGCCTTCAACTTGCGAAAAAAATATGCCAAACTTTTTTGTATGACAACTCCTTCACATGTAAGCGACAAGTGGACCTAAGTCAACAACGGTAAATCTATCCCTCCCAGGTTGTATTTGAAATAAACTAAATTTTGAAATAATCTGTATACTTAGTATTTAAAACTTCTGAGGAGCGTTTTTGTCGATAAGTGCTATATTTTTTCTAGAACATGCGAAACCACCGTTTTTGAACTTATAGTCATCGAAAAATCTATCTCCTCTAGGTTAATTTCAAATTCAGCTCAAATTTTTGCACAAGGTAGCTCGAAACAAATAGAAACTTCTGAGGAGCCGTTTTTTGCAATTTCGATCCCAAACAAAAAATATGAATTTTCAAGGTCACGTGAAAAAATTTCCGAAAAAAATGTGCTTCGATTTTTTCGAAAGTAGGCTGCAAAGAAAGCTGAGGAAACACTGAAGAGAAAGTTGGCTTACGTCAACCCGATATTTGAAGTTTAAGTGGTCAATTGACACAAACGTTTATTTTGAACATATTTTGAGAAAAATACTTAGGCGAGATATAGTTTTGAATAAGTCAGCATTTGCATCGAATGTTCTCGAAAACGGTTCATCCGATTTTAAAAATTATAATTGTATCCAACAGCCCAAAAGGTTGGATACTTGTCAAAAAAGTTTTTTCTCAGGAACCGGATGACCTAATCAACCCGGTCAAGGTTTAAACCTTGTCTTTTGAGACGTGTGGAGATATAGCCTTCTGATCTTTCTTCACCAAAACGTCTTGAAATTTTCTGAAGAAACTCGTGAAGGGTCTATATTTGTAAGTACTGACCACCTAATGGGGTCCAAATTCAAAAGGATCTCATGTGGGGTCGTTTGCACATCGACTAGGAAGCTAATTCAATTCCGATTCCAAACATATAAGTGAAAAAATATTTGATCAGTACTATGACCCATTAGAGACCAAAACAGAGTTTTGCTTTATGTAACAGTGTGACAATAGACATATTCGGACTAATCTTTAGCTCCCGACATTCATTCTATGGAATGCTTGCCAGCTTTTGGCCTGCTCGTGCAACAACGGATGACCATATATGGCATTGGTGGATTTGAACTACATGCTATATATAATTGTTGTATACAGATAATCCCACAATATTATAAATCAATAGTTAATTCTCTTAATCAAGTACGTCGCCGACAAGCCTTGACGAAACTCTCACTCGGTAAGAATTTGTTCCGACGGCCACAAAGGTTTGATTGGTCAACCTAAGATCCTATTGGCTCTTAATTTAGGTTGTAGTCTACAACCTACGAACTATGCCATAAAAACACTCACGTGATCTCCACGTGATATCCACGCAGGCGTAATACGTAGACGCTCGCGACGTAACGCACCGTCTACTACATGAACGGTTAACGGTGACGTACAGAGCGTGTATACGTAGACGCTACGTGACGCAAAACACACCGTCTATACAATGAGGTACGGGACGTACAGACGCGTATTAACCTGAACGGTTACGGTGACCGTACAGACCGTTATACATTGAACGGAGCGTATATACGGTACGACGCGGTACGGTGAATCTACAGACCGTTAACAGCTAACGGAGTCGAAGTTACATATAAGTCACGTCTATACCAAAGGTATTCACTATGAGTACGGGTGGACATCACTTCACGCTTGTTTACGGCAGTTATCCGCAATTTTCTTCGAGATGGTCGTGCATTTGCTNTACAACCTACGAATATGCCATAAAAACACTCACGTGATCTCCACGTGATATCCACGAAACCGTATACGTAGACGCTACGGTGACGTTAACGCACCGTCTATACATGAACGGAGCGTATAGACGTAGACGCTACGGTGACGCAAACACACCGTCTATACATGAACGGTCCGGTGACGTACAGACCGTTTATACCTGAACGGTACGGTGACGTACAGACCGTTTATACTTGAACGGAGCGTATATGCGTAGACGGTACGGTGACGTACAGACCGTTTATACCTGAACGGATCGGTTACATAAAGTACCGTCTATACAAAGGTATTACACTATGAGTAGGGTGCATCACTTCAGCTTGTTACGCAGTTATCGCCAATTTCTCGAGAACTGGTCGTCATTTGCTGTTGATTTTTTCACCAAATGTCTTGAAATTTTTCGGCGAACATCATGCCGAGTCAAATTTTGTAATATGACACCAAAGGAGTCAAATTCCAAAATAGGTCTTATGGGGCCATATTGAACATCAGCTAAAAGAGAATTTTCGTGCGATTCCGAAAATGTTAAAAAAAATTCGTATTATGTAATATGACCCAATTAGGGTCGAAACTAGAATTTTCGCTTTTAGATCAGTTTATCTGGTAGCAGTAACTGCTAAGCAGTTGCAGCACAAGTTGGCGGTATATCGAGCACTGTTAGTGATATGGATCAATTTTTACCCATTTGTCTTTAATTGTTTGTTTCAAACATTCAGAGGAGTTCATATTTTGTAATATACTCTTTCCGGCGATGGTTTCAAAAATTACAAAAATTATGCACATATGAGAATTAGCATAATTTTATAATCAAATGAAATAAATTTCTACCCTGAATGCTAATCTGTAAAAAAAAATTTCATTGATTGTCATATAATTTCGCGTTAAATGGAGTAACCGCATGCAAATAAAATTTGATGATTTTCGACGGAACATTCACCCTTTCCAGATTTACAATCATATTTTGTAAATTGGCTCGGACAGCTCTTGAAACCCTAGCTGCCCGAGGACTTTTATTCTTTAAAGATTTAGCCTAGATTTTCAAATTGAAATATTGTCGGAGATAAGAAATAAATGAAAATGTATGTGTAGCACTTGACCGTATCACAAATTAAAATTGTATTATACAGATTAGCAGTCAGAATATAATAGAATTTTATTATTTGTGATACGGCCCAGGTTTATTAGCAAACAGAAAATGCTAAATGGATAAGTGTACCCCCTGATTCATATAAAAAATAGTCGAAAAAAAGTCACAGTAATTTGATTGGTCGGATCAGCGCTGATTTCTTAGACTTTACTTAGAATACAGTGTGACAATAACTGTGTATAATTTTTGACTATTTTTATTTGACTCAGTTTTTTATAAAAAAAAATGATTCATACTTCGATGAGACTGATTGTCTCCTCTTAAGTTTGACTCCTAGCGATCATCGAAAATTTGAAGACAAATGGTGAAAAAAAAACTCATATCACAAACAGTTCTCGAGAAACCACATTTTTAGGCGGTGATTTATAGTCGATAGTGACGCTGCCGGCGTAAAGTGTTTAATAAATTGATTTTAACTTAATCTGGAAATAAACTTCCTTGAAAATGAATAAAAACATAAATTTGAAGTACCCGAATAAAAGAAATATTGATGAAGCGGCAGAGTTGTAGGATTTCTTTCAAACTATAGACAAGATGGTTAACCATCTAAAGTAAATTATTTTATTGGGTTTTCGACGCACAAATATATATATTTATTTGCTTTTAAAAATAGCATTTTACAGGACGAATTTTACTCGTTTAAATAAATTGTTATTTGTGGTCAATGTTTTCGATCTTAACTCCCACAGTCTTTTTACGGTCACTGTCAACGGTCACGGTCAAATTTATATTTTTAAAATATCATATTTCGGACAAATCAAGATGAATTTAGTTGATCAGAATCTAGAAAATTCTACATTTTATTTTTGGATACTAATAAAAATAAGAATTCGTTCGGTATTCAGACACTCGTGGTGAACTAAACTTTTTGTTATTTTCCTTTCGTTATAAATAGAAGTGTTCTTTTCTTAAAGCTAAAATTCTAGTTTTGGCCCTCATGAGGTCATCTTANTCGAACTATGTTCGGATAACCATCGTCATCACTCGGTCCATCCATTTCAACATCAATATCGATTGGATCAGCTTGGTCTAAATTTTCGACGGGAACATTCACCCTTTCCAGATTTACAATCATATTTTGTAAATTGGCTCGGACAGCTCTTGAAACCCTAGCTGCCCGAGGACTTTTATTCTTTAAAGATTTAGCCTAGATTTTCAAATTGAAATATGTTCGGAGATAAGAAATAAATGAAAATGTATGTGTAGCACTTGACCGTATCACAAATGTAAAATTGTATTATACAGATTAGCAGTCAGAATATAATAGAATTTTTATTATTTGTGATACGCCCAGGTTTATTACAATACAGAAAATGCTAAATGGATAAGTGTACCCCCTGATTCATATAAATAGAAGTGTTCTATTCTTAAAGCTAAAATTCTAGTTTTGGCCCTCATGAGGTCATCTTATACAAAAAAAGGTCATAATACAAAAATATTGTGAACATTTTCGGAATCGCACGAAAATTCTCTTTTAGCTGATGTGCAATATGGCCCCATAAGACCTATTTATAAATTTGACTCCTTTGGTGGCATATTACAAAATTTGACCCGGCATGATGTTCGCCGAAAAATTTCAAGACAGGAAGAGTCATATTACAAAATATGACTCCTCTGAATGTTGAACAAAAAATTAAAAGACAAATGGGCGTAAAAAGTTGATTCCCATATCCAACTAACAGTGCCTCGATATACCGCGAACTTTTGCCCTGCAAACTTGCTAAACAGATAACGATTTACAAGCGAAGAATTCTAAAGATTCGACCCTAAGTGGGTGCATAATTACATTAATACAAATTTTTTAACATTGTTCGAGATCGCGGACGAGAAATTCTCATTTAGCTATGTGCAATATGGCCCCATAAGACCGTATTTTATGAATTTGACTCCTTGGTGTCATATTACAGAAATTTGACCCGGCAATGATGTCGCCGGAAAAATTGTCAGACGTTTGGTGAAGAAAGTCAACAGCAAAATGGAATGGGTCAAGTTCTCTCGAGAAATTGGCGATAACTGTATCAAATGTAAAGTTCAAAACTCCTTGTTTTGTCTCTAGGGGGTCATATTAATCAAAATTTTTTTCAAACTTATATTTTTGGAATCGGAATAGAAATTAGCTTTCTAGTGACGGTGCAAAACGACTCCACATGGAGTCATTTGAAAAATTTGGCCCCATTGGTGTCATATTACAAAATATGAACCCTCACGAGTCTTCAGAAAATTCAAGGACGTTGGTGAAAAATATCGACCAGGCATATCTCGCAACAGTTCTCAAGCAACAAGGGTTTTAAAAAGATTGACCTGGTTAACCGGTCATCCGGTTCATGAAGAAAAAAAGAACTTTTGAAACAAGTATCAACTCTTTGGGCTGTTGGATACAATTAGAATTTTGTAAAATCGGATGAACCGTTTTCGAGAACATTCGATGCACTGCTGACTTATCAAAACTTATAATCTTCGCCAGAGCAATTAATTATTATTCTGAATATTTCTTGAAAGGCTTGTTTGCTGACATGCGACACCTTTCCATGACGATTAGGGACCATTGGCAATATTCGAAAAAAAAAATTGCATTTAAATGGCAGTTTCTGTTGTTCCTAACTTGTTGTTAAAATTCTCTCATCTAATTAGGTGAGTGGACGTAGCCAAACGTGGGTGCACAGTTCGAAACAGCGATTGGGTATCGTCTTCGATACGCCGTAACTTTTTTTCTATTTTCGTCTGAAAATTTCCTATATTTTTAATTGTTTATCTTTTCCATCGAATAGTCCTTAATTCGAAGATTTTTGCTAAACATGCACGTTAAAAAGGAGCGATATTGAAACTCATTATCAATTCAAAACGTTAGGAACGGACTGTTCAAAAATACTGCGTAGGCGTATAGATATGAATCGCCATGTAAAACATGTAAATTACGGTTTTTTCCTATTTTCAAAACTTGAAAATACGTTCTTTCTGTTAAAAAATTTTTCCTTAAAACCACCCAAAAAAAAAAATGGTAATTCTTAGGTAAGTTTTTTCTTTTAAAGTGGGCCACCCTTGAATGCGATTCCTATGATTTGGTCTTAAAAAGGTGTGGCCAAAAGATTCTCAAAATTCATTGTTCAAATACCTAACTTTAAGTTTCCGAGTTATCGTTACCTAGTTGAGCTTTTAAGTTCGCAGTTGAAAGAAAAAACGTTTCTGGATATGGACATTTTAATTTTTCAAAAAAAAAAAATTTCATATACAGTAGTATAGCAAAAATAGTATACAGTAGTATAACAATTTTTTTTGTGAGTACAGTAGGTTATCATAAAAAATCGAAAAAATTAAGTTAAAATCATGATCAAAATTCAAGTAAGTGCTGAAAATGGGTTTAGAAACTCATTTTCTGACACACTAAGGGCCGAAAAAAATATTATTTTGTTCAGAATCTTTTTTTTCGGTGGTCGATAACTCCATGACCCCAAAAACAATTTTTTCATAAAGGTTTTATTTAGTATGTAGGGTTCCGCTGCGTCCCCGTAAGCGGTCATGAGTAGGGGTGGCCCCTTTAAAAAATCCCTTAAGCAATTTTCAATTACATCAGTTAGATTCGCCCCTGTGGTGACAATTTTAAATGCCCTTCCCCTTGTAAGCATTATTGCTCGAGCCAGTTCAGTAATATATCCTTGTAATGGTACCTGATTTTAGAATAACATATTGAAATTATAACTTCATTTTAAACATCGTTTCGGAGGCTGACAGGGTAGGGGATTTTTTTCAAAAAATAGTTACTGTCCTATAATCAAGTCCAATATACACCATGCAATTATTTTATTACTCCTTCAAATCTTAATTTTCATATGGAAAGGTCGTCTTTTTAACTTTTCCGCCAGTTACGGTTTGACTCCCAGGAACATCCAAAATGTGTCGCGATTACTTTTGGGAATTTTTTAAGTATTCAAAAATAAATAGTATGGAAATTAGCTAATTCGATTTTAGCGTTTTTCTTATTACCGGTCAAGCGTACATGACAGGTCGGAATGAAGATATGCAAATTTTCCGGATGCCCTTAAACTGGTTCATTTGGTGAGAGCGCCAATAAGTAATACACCACAAAAGCTCCATTCAAGCAACGAACGAAAGTTTTTCGAACAAAAGTTATATGGGAAACCGAAATGCCTTCATCAGATTAAAGTGGCTCAATTCAAAATTATACTCTGTTGAAGATAACGAGTAAAAGTAATATTGGCGCCGCATTTTCGACCTAAAGTTGGATCATCAAAGCTTTTGAGCATTAATGAAGTCCAAACTCCAAACAGATATTCATAAAGTTTTAATAAATATTGAGAATGAATGCTCCTTTTGTGATCATTTCCGAGGGTCAGATTTGAAAAGCTGATAGTCAAACCATATCATTAACACATTATTGACAACTCACCCGTAAAAAGCTTGGTTTGGTCATATGACGAAATATTTTTTTTCTAGATAAACCTTCAAAAAAATAAATTAAAAAATCAGTACACCAACTGCCTTTCGGCTTGGAATATGCAAGTTTTTTGGCATACAAATCGTATCGAAGGCCAGAACAT
This sequence comes from Oikopleura vanhoeffeni, assembly GCA_004367855.1. Lineage (NCBI taxonomy): Eukaryota > Metazoa > Chordata > Appendicularia > Copelata > Oikopleuridae > Oikopleura > Oikopleura vanhoeffeni. The sequence continues at coordinate 23,739 of SCLH01001797.1, forward strand.
TGGTTTTCAAGAGAAAACATTTCGCCTGAAATTTAAAAAAAAAACAGCCAAAAATCCGAAGCGATTAGAGTAAGGATGGAAAAACAGAAAACAATTTTTGGGTACTTCCCTATAAACAATCGGAGGTGAAAATTCCAATACGATTTTAAGACTCATAAAATATAAAAAATATAACTTTTTGGGGGTCCCGAATTTCTAGAGGGGTTCAAACAATTTTCCGTATTTTCAATAAAAAAATGAGCCATTTTTTTCATTTCGGTGAAAAAAAAATTGGAAATTTAGCCACTGAAATTAGCCAATTTTTTGCCAGCCGGCATTTTTGGTGCAACGAGACCGCTAAAGTGAACAAATAAAAGTTAATGATAATTTTGAATTTTTTTTGATAATCAAGAAATTTTCAAAATCCTCTTGTTTAGAAACAACCAATTTGAAAAATAAGTGTGATATCGTGTATTTTTTCAATTTTCATATAATGGTTGACTGAACGATTCTGCAAATTTGAGGGACGTAAAAAATTTTGGCCAGGAAGTGCCAAGAAATATTTTTTTTACCGTAATTAATTTCCAAAAAAACTGATTTAATTAACGAGCATGGGCGGTGGTAATTCTCCAACCAATGAATGTATTTAATTATGAACAAGAAAATTTGCAAAAGTCATCATTCCTTTGTGGCGTATTGAAAGTATCAGCGCTGGACGTCTGATTAGCAATTTGTCCGTATCTCTTTTCCCAACGAAGTCATCTCAAAAACGTTTAATATCTCTATAGCGCGATTCGAATCCCACTGATTGTTGTCTAAGTTACTTGTCTTTGGGATTGCTTGAGTGATTACACACCGATAAAATTAAGCGGTCCAATATCAAGAACTTTGTGCCTATAATCATACTCAAGACAGTCACAAGACTGCATTAAGTGGGAAAAAATTCGAACACGCACTATAGAGAAAGTAAACGTTTTAAAAATAGAGTTCCGTTGGTAAATAGGGTAATGGGTTTTAATTTCGCCGTTGTCGTTATTTTTTAAAGTTAAATCTTAAAGCTTTCTTTTTAATAATTTAATTTTGAATAGTTTAAATCTTGTTAAATTGGAGATCAGATTTTATTATCAGACGGAAATCTATTTTTAAGGAAAAAAAAATTTCTGATGAAATTTTTCATAAAATTTCTGATTTATGTTTCCAAAAATCATTTAGAACACAAGTCTGAATTTGAGAAAACCTTCCTGAAATATCTTAGTCATTGTAAAATGTTTAGCTCAATTAAAAATGTTTGGCAGTTTACATTATTAAAGACATTTAAAAATCAAACCTAATGAAACTTTTTTTTGCAGTTGAATGTTTCTTGAGTAAAAATACTTAATTTTTTTTATATTTTAATCAATGTTAAAATCATAAACTATTGTTATTTAAACAAAAAATAAGTATTTTATGTTTTGAAAAAATTGTCCAATTTCTCTGACCTTTGACTCATTTCTTAAATAAATTTGATAATTATAAAAACATGTACAGTTAAAAAAATTTGATTATTATGTTCAAATTTTTTATAAATTCTTCAAATTTGAGAGAAAATTTTCAAAAATAGTTAGAAAAATACTGTTAGGTCTTGAAATTTAATTTGGCCAAATCGTTCTTTTTCAAATTTTGACATGATTTTCTATAGAACAACTTTTACAAGTCCGTCAAAATTTAACAATTTTCAAATCACTTTATAAAGAAGAGAAATTTTGGAAAGCATTAAACTAGAAAATTTCTCTCAATTGAAAAGATTCGCTTAGATTCGCGGTACAAATAAAAGATAATTTAAAAAAATTATATATCCATGAAGATTCAAAAGTTCAAAAAAATCTTTTATAATTTGAACTGGTTCTAATTTCGATTTTTGAAACGGTCAATTTTGTGATAAAATTTTACTATTTTTCAAACGACAGACAAACAATTACCTGGTTTTTATCTCCAAATTAGGGCTTTTCTCACACATTAACTACTTTCAATTTTTTTCAAAATTCTAAATATGATTTGAAAACCTTGCTTAACTCCCGAAGTGGTCTTTCTGTACTTTCGTGACCAGATGGCCTTTAATACGCAAGTCAGGACCCTTAATCATGTATGAATGACAATTTACAAAGTAATAAGATCGAGCTATGTTGGATAATGTTTTTGCCTTACATCCAATTAAAAAACGATCTCGTGAACTTCAAATTAGAAATAAAGGTTTTCAATAACAAGTAAACAAAAGGTGATCAAATAATCGCCGAAAAATGTTTTAAGGCCAATAAACCACCTAATTAAGAGTTTTGAAGCATATAGAATTTTCCAAAACGTCACGTGATCTATTTTCAAGAAAATAAGGTTAATTTATGAACATATTCAAACCTTATTTTTGCATTAATTTCGTCAGGTGATTTATTCTGAACTTTGTTGTAATGGAGAAAAAAGTCTTAAAAAACGTTTGAAATCTACCCCCCTCCCAATTTTTTATCGTATTTGAGACTTTTTCCAAAATACCCCAAGATTGTGTACCTCGTATTATAAGTCCGTAACAAAATTAACCGTAAATTTCAAAAGTTCATCTTAAGAGACTCGTAACCCGTCCAGAATATGAAAGTGTCAGATTTTCCTGATGAAAATATGTGAAGCAACTAGGTTAATTATGTCTGAAAGGCGCCAGAGAGCAAACAATCCCCCTGTGAATACTCTGTTTTTTTTTTTTTTATGTATATTTATCGTTATTCTGTTATTATATATTTGTTAATAAAAAGATTAAATATTTTTCAGAATTTAAANCTCGCACAGTTCTCAAGAAACAAGGGTTTTAAGATTTGACCGGTTAACCGGTCATCCGGTTCCTGAGAAAAACCTTTTTGACAAGTATCAACTCTTTGGCTGTTGGATACAATTAGAATTTTTAAAATCGGATGAACCGTTTTCGAGAACATTCGATGCAACTGCTGACTTATCAAAACTTATATCTCGCCTTAGAAAAAAATCGAAAAAACGCAAAATTTTCGAAAAATTTTTTGTTGTCATTTGGGTTGTTTTATGCGTTCAAAACATAAACAATTGATTTGGTGCATTTTTATGACATAATAACTGCAGAAAATGTAGGAGCAGGGATACCCTTAAATTCGAATTTAAATATAAAACACAAATAAAAATAAAGCCAGCAGTTGTATTTCATTTTTTGTGAAAAAACTTAAAATTGAAGTATGCTACAGCACATGCTTTTTAATCTAGAATTCTAAAATGTAAAAATCAAAAACATTTTCAATTTGTACTTTTTTTGATATTTTAAAAACCATAAAAATGCAAGAAAATCTATGATACGATTTAAAAAAGAACGTTTTGAAACTTTTTTCTGCAATTCTCGCTTCAGTGACTTTCAAACATATGAGCAGAAGTTCTAAAAACACCTCGAAAAACTTGTACCAGTTAGAAAGCGAGGACTATCAGTATTTAAAATAACGGGCCGAAACGTACGCAATTTTCATATTTCAAAAAAAAGTCTAATCTCACTACAAAAACTCGTCCTGTAGAAATGGATAACAAATGAAACTTTAAGATCCCAGATAACGAAAAAGGTACATTTGGCGGTAAAACCCAAGATCCTGCAATTGAAAGAGAACTGTTTGCAACTTTAGAAGAACTTTATGGCGGATGTGATAAGAAAATGAAAATATCTCGACATGTCATGAACGAAGATGGGCACACTAGCTCCGTGCGTGATAAAATACTTTCGATTAGAGTCAAACGAGGCTGGAAAGAAGGAACACAAATTACATTCAAGCAAGAGGGAGATCAAGGACCAAATACTATTCCTGCCGATATTAGTGAGTAAAATTACATTAAATTTGTTATCTGACTTTACTAAATTTGAATAGACCTACAAAATAAAAATGAGCTGGGTCTCAGACTTTCGAGGCCTCATGTTTGCTCACAAGAGGGCGCTGGGAGTATAATCTTGAAAGTGTAAGGTAGCTTTTTTTAAAGGAACCCACCCTTGTCAGCATAATAACTCGAAGGCCATAAGAGATATCAACAAACAGTTTTTTGTATCATGCACACAAGTGAATTTGTGACATGGAAAACTTTTTGTTTTTTCCAAGTCAACCGGTAATTTATTTCTAAATCGAAATTTTAGGAGTTCGAATCTGAAATAGGCACAATTTTTTTTCGCCTATTTTAATCGAAACGCATCAACAGAAGTGTGAAAATAACAAAATTTTCGTACGGCATATTTCCGAAAAAATATATTTCGAAAATTTCCATGTTTTGCCTCAGAAAAACCGGTAATTTCAAAGCTATGTTACCAGTGAACTGGCTGACATGGAAAAAGACAAAAAGTTTTCCATGTCACAAATTCACTTGTGTACATGATACAAAAAACTGTTTGTTGATATCTCTTATGGCCTTCGAGTTATTATGCTGACAAGGGTGGGTTCCTTTTAAAAAAAAGCTACCTAACTCCTCCTAAAATATATCGGAAATGATGCCTATGAGACAGTGACCAATGAAATCAAAGGATTCTTGACAATCGTGTGATGTGATTAGACAATGTCTCAAAGTTATGACGCCTGATAAAAAAGGCCGCATAGGCATCATTTTCGATATGTACTTGAGGGTCGCTAGAGGTAGAAATTTGTTTTTTTTCTACATTTAGTTTAGGCGTGTTTTTTTTTTAGCACAATTGATTTTTGCACGAGTTTTTCTCAGAGATGGATGAACCGAATTCGAAAATTTCAAAAGATCGTGATAGGAAAGGTTTCGATACGCGACGGGACGAAGCGTTTTTGGCGAATCGGATATCCGATATACCGGAAAAAACCGGTTGAATCTTAAATTGTCGGTTTCCAAGTCTTTGGATATGATATGACTCTGATTTTTTTACCATTCTGCTTAGAATTTTTTGACGAAAATTTTTTGGGGTCAAATTTTGTAATATGACCCCAAAAGGTCAAATTTGAAATATGACCCGCATGGGGTCATATTACATTGAATATGAAAGAAAATCCCATGAAGATTCCAAATATATAAAAATAAAAAATATTNTCGGTTCATCCATCTCTGAGAAAAACTCGTGCAAAAATCAATTGTGCTGAAAAAAAAACACGCCTTAATATTTGTAAAAAAGTTTTCAAAACAAATTTTTGAAATATAAATTCAAAAAAAAATTTTTAAAAAAATATTTCAAATAAAAATTCAAAAACATATGTACTCGAGAGTTGCTAAAGGTACAGAAATTCACTTTTTTGATTTAGTTTACATATTAAAAGAAAAAGAACACGATCTATTTAAACGAGATGGAGATAACTTGTGTTACAAAGCTAAAATACCTCTTGGAAAAGCACTTGTTGGATGTTCTGTCGAAGTTCCTACCTTGGACGGAAGACTTCTTGCAATTCCGCTAAATGACATTGGTAAATATTTTGAATTATCTATTCAGTATTTTAACAAAACTTTCTTGAGTTGAAAGACCTCTCATTTTTATCAAATTATATTTCAGTTTATCCGTCGTACAAGAAAATGGTCTGGGGCGAAGGTATGCCAAGGTCTGATGGAGATGGAAAAGGTGACTTGATTATCGAGTTTGATATTATATTTCCCGAAAGACTCTCACCAGAACGAAAATTGCTCATTAAAGAAGCTCTTCTATAATTTTTATTAACCAACTCTATATATATTATTATTTTTGTATCCAATAAAAAATTTATCTTTATAAAAAATAACGGTGTTTTAACTCGCAAATAATCGCATTTTGCCTTTTCAACACTCAGAGAGCCGTGTCTTCCTCAATTTCAGTTAGATTCAGGATTATAGCAAAATAAGAGCAGTTATTTTATCTTGTTTACGTAAAGAAGCCGACCCAAACTAATTATTTGAAATAAATAAAGACTTTGTGGTCAACTTGACACAAATTGTGGAGGAAGCAAATATTGTGTCCCACTTGAATTATCTTATTGGTTCATGAGTGATGTCCAAACTTCTCTTCATTAATAATTCAACAATATTACTGTTAGGTTATTCGGAATGAAGCCCATAATAATATTGGTTCACACGTGACATTTAAACTTTTTGTTATTAATAATTGAAGTAGCGCATGATAATTTATTTGGGGGGGGGATTTTGATAACACGTTGGGACCATGCTTGTAAATATGAGTCATTTTCGTTTTCCTTTCATGCGTAGGGGGGGAAGAAAACCCACGTAAAATCTTTCCTTTTAAGGGGGTAGGTGTCGCTTTTTGGTACCTTTCAATCACGCCTCAGAACAGTTCTAGGGCAGTTGTAAAAAATATGAGGATACTCGTTTGTAGATATAGCCTTCGTCTAACGATTACACATCTTAAAGTCAACCTTGTTACATCACACCACCAGGTGGTGAGTCTATTCTAGAGCACTAAACGTTTTTTTTTAATCTATCTTCTTTTAGACCCCACATACAAAGCGTCTCAAAATTTACACAAATTAGCGAATAAATGAGAACAAAAAAGTGATGAGAAGGAATTTTTCGATTTTTTTTCTTCTAGAATCTCACTTAAGGGGGTGGAGGGGGGGACCTTTTTCGCATGTTTTGACTTTGAGGCAAGATTGTGAGAGAATAAAACAAGATGGAGTCAAATTAAAAAAAATATATTGATCTTCAAACAATTTGAAGTCAAAATTGAGAAAGAAATTTTTTTTCGGACATATAATTTAGAGCTAGAGAGCAATAATTTTCAAAACGCAATAATCTATCTCCTCCCTGGTTTTTCATTGGTTAATAGTGATAATAAAGGTATGCAAATGATTTTTGATTTATAAAAAACGCCCCCTCCAAATTTTTGAAATTTACCCTAGAATGCTCTCGAGCGCCAATTTACCGCTTTTTTCAGCCATTTTT
>SCLH01001797.1:32140-85539 GCA_004367855.1 Oikopleura vanhoeffeni
AACCAATCAGCGTCAAATTCGATAATTAGGTTTAACATTTTGGCTTAAAAATAATTGAAATTTCTAGAATTCGATTAAGACATTTCCGATAATTTTAATGTCATGCATCGTTTTTGGTGGGTCATATTCACCAATAAAAAATGTTCATATCATGGTGGAATACTGGTTTTATGCGGGTTAAAGCAAAAAAATATTCGAATTTTGAAAATTCTAGATTTTGTTCTAGATTGTTTTGAAAAAAATAATTGCCACCATGAGATTCCTTGGGTAAACTTTAGTCATAACCGATATTAATGTATCATAAATTAATTCTATAAAGGGCTCAAAAAAACCGACACCTACCCCCTTAACAAGCCTCGGAAAGTACTCTCGTGCATTTCTAGCAGAAAGGTTTTAATTTTATCTGTTCTCACAATAAAGGTAAAACATTTCCATGAACGTTTCAGCTTTTCAAAATGCCCAAAAAAAACATTTTTTCCATCGATATTCCCCAAAAAAATGATAAGTCACTTCAGTTGGCTTCGCCTCCCCAAACTAATTATTTGGTATAAAATAAAGAGTTCGTGGTCCGAACCAATCAGATGGGTTTCGCGTGATGCATGGTTTCTCGCTAAGCAACACGTAGGTTTTCTCAATGTTGTCACGTTCTCGGAAATTGCTCGTGTCGCGAATTGCGCTTGCTTGTTATTGTGTTCTGAGTTAGGGGGTTCACCGAGAAAAAATTAAGGGGGTTGTGGGTGTAGAATGTTGGAATTGCTGGCGGCGGAAATAGCCCTCTCCTCCAGCCTGGGACTGGAAGGGCTTGATAACGGGCAGCATGAAGAATAAATGAGAAAAAAAATACGTGGAGACTAAACCTTCTCATATCACCTGCAAGTAACTTTTATGATTTCAGAATCATTGATTCTGTGTGAAGGAGGCTCACCGGGTGTGTTGGCATCGAAAAACTGGTAAAAATATGTTTTCTCAATTCACACAAAAATCGCGAATAAGTCCGGCCGTCAATTTTAGTTTCAAATTGAAAAAAAATAAAACATAAACATTTATGAAACCTACGCACATATTGTTATATTTTTGTCCGTTATTTCGCTTGAAAAAATTATTCCTCTGTTGTTTTAAGACGGTACAAATTAAATTCAGAAATTCAATCTAGAATTTAACTCGCATTTACCCGTTTTTTTTGACAAATTAATTATTTTATGTCCATTCCTCTTTTTTGCCTATCTTTCGCCTAAGCTAAAGTAGGACCAGCAAAACTTTGACAATGATGCATGACATGAATATTTTCATAACTATCAAATTCAAAATTTAAATATTTTAAGCGAAAATTAATAGTGAATCACACTATGTCACATGATAAAAACATAAGACGTTAGAAGCCACCAACATAGAAATTGCTTAGACAACCTTACATTCTGATTGGTCGGTTCAACCCAGTGTTCTTAAACAGGATCCGTTTATTTACGAGCCGTTTATTGACTTTTAATAAAAGCATTGGGAAAAGCGTAATAAAAGGAAAAAGACCAGAAACTATTTATTTATAATTAAATAAAATCATGCACGTAAAGTTCCAGAATGATTTACAAAAATAAACTTCAAAATTTTTTTTGAAAATGAAATTTCAAACAAAAGATATTTTCAAAGTAATTTAAAAAAAATAAATTTCAATAAAATTATTTTCAAAAATTTCAAAATAATTTTCGAAAAACCATAAATTGGTTTCGCGCCGATAATATAGTACAGTAGAGTGCGTTTAAACAGACAATTTGTTAGAAACTGTTTGGGTCAAAAAGTCCCTCTAGCATGTGTATAAACGGGAAATTTGGTGATTCAAATTGCTCGTTTGACGGTTACGAACAGTTTAAATCGACAAATTGTTCATTTCAACCCACGCTAGAAGGACTTATTGATCCATACGTGCGTATAAACGGACAGTTAGGAGCTTCAGACTGTTCGTTCCGTTCACACGCATGCTGTTACAGTTTTTTAGACCAGTTTAACCTCGGAAATTAATTTCCGTGGTCAAAAATTATTTTTAAGCAATTTTTATTTTCAGCCAATGAGAAAGCACCAAAATTTTCAGAATTTATGTCAAAAAATTTCAAAAAAATAATCTCCGTAAAATTTGACACAGAATGGCTTCCTCGGATTTTTCTCAAAATTACGCTATATAAGAAATGCTTCATTTGTCACGCCGGGTTCACCCATCCTAATGCTGTACTAGGCTAAACGCATGCTGTAGTAGGACTTTTTGAGACAAACCCGTTCTACCAACCTTTCCGTTTAAACGTAGTGAAATAGTGTTCTGATAAAAACCCATGTTAAACAATGGTTATTTTAACTTGTATACTGTATTAGTTACCACTTTCTTCTATACAGTATAACAAGAAAGTGATAACTAATTCAATTCGGAGAAAGTTTTTGTGATTGTCAAATAGAAAAAACTATTTTTTGAAAAGTGCGAGATAAAAAAATCACTGCGTTTAATTAAATTTTAAATGTACAAATTATACTGTTACAGTATTACTGTAGAATGTGATTTCAATAGAATCACTGTAAATGTATTTTTTTTACTAATAAACTGCAATGTACATAATATATAAAAAATTAAGCGCCGATAAATACATGTACTTGTAAACTTTGAAATCCGGGAGATAATGATCCAAGAAAGTTGAAGTATACTTCACTTAAAATGACTTTCACTTTCTCTAAAAAATAAGTAACTAACGATGATTTTTGATAGATTTTTTCGATTTTGCTTGTTTTTTGAAGCAATTAAATGCGAGACTCTGAAAAGTGGATATTGTGATTATGATATTATTCCTGGGAAAAGACCAGATTTCGATTTTGGGAGCATTATAGTACTGGAAATAAAAACAATAGAAAACTACACCAGGGACTCATTTGAAACAACCACCAAATCAAATGCTGATTTTCGCTTCATTAGATTTTTGGATATTGCTTTTTGTTGCAATTTGGTTTGTTTACGAAAAAATCTAAAATTTCGATTTCGAGGCAAAAATTTTCCGACATATAATTATTTTTTAAGATAATAGATCTGATCAGACATATTTAAAAAACAGAACAACATTTTTGTTTTCAAAAAACAAGTTTTTATTTTATTTATTTTGATTTCCAAGCAGCTTCGACCAAAGAACACGTTTCCAACGCAACCTACTGTACTGCTTATTGCTGCACATTTAGCCACACAATTGATGTAGCTTACTTTTATGGCGGAGATAGTGATGTGATTAATTGCTTTTGCATCAAATGCCCGAACCGTAATTGTACTTTTTCTGATTTGATTATAGATCAGGCATCAAAATTTATTACTTATTTTTTTCTACTTATACATTTACGAAATTTCAAGGTTTTGATACCACTATCAGATAAATCATTCAGTTATTTGCTAACACACATTGACATTGAAACACCGAATGTTCAAGACATTCAAGAAACCACCAGGACTACCACAGCGAGGCTTCCAAAAATAATTATTTTATGTCCATTCCTCTTTTTTGCCTATCTTTCGCCTAAGCTAAAGTAGGACCAGCAAAACTTTTTTTTGCTAAATATTTTATTAATTATGTTCTCATTGTGCCAGCTACTACTTATAAATGAAAACCCATCATTAAAAACTAATCATTAAGGGGATTGAGGGTGGTTACATTTTTGTTGCTGGTGAAATGTAGCCCTTTTTCAAAAACAAATAATTTCAGATCTAAACATGAGAAAATGTTTTTTATTGTTTTATTTATCTCTTTATCACTTTTTGGATAGAATGCGTAGCCACAACGTTAAAATCACACGTTAAAAGGAGTAGTGGCTACGCATTCTAACCAAAAAGTGATAAAGGGATATTGAAGTGCGAAACCTTGAAAGTATCATGCATGCAGAATAAAACCAAAATATCACTTAACCAACCGGTTAAAGACATAACCAGAACATTACTTTTTACAGCTCCGGCTAAATACAGCTTTCAGTGTATTTCCAAATAAAATAATATTTCTCTCAGATCATTGATTAGGCTTTCTCGAACTGGCCTTTGGCCCATTTTTTTTATTTTTGTCTAATTTCTCCTAAAAAATTTCTCACATATCTCCTATTCACACTTTTTTGAATATCCCGGCCCTGATTAGGAAACGCAGTGTGCTTTTAAGTAGTAGGGCCGGGATATTCAAAAAAGTGTGAATAGGAGATATATGAAAATACATGTAAATTTCGAAATTATGTGATAAAAGTTAAATTCAGGGCTGGTTGAATATGGAAAAATATTTTCTTTGAAAGTCATTTTTTTGTGTTTTATTTTGAAGTTTCTGTTGGGATTTTTGTCTGCAAATTCCACTTAGATCTCCCGCTATCAGTGATAGAAGGGGGTGTGGCGCGTCATTTCGGAGTTATGGATTACATCAATACAATAATCTAACTTCAAATCAATTTATTGTACTTTCTCTTTAGAATATTGTCACGAATTTAATATTTCTATGATAACTTTTCATGACGAGTTTGATTTTAGTATTTTAAATATTTTACCAAATCAAGAACCTCCGTTATTACACAAAAACAAGTGAAGTAATTGATGATGAGTACAGTTTGTAAAAGAGTACTTCTGGTGGTCCTAGCGCTTCAAAAATAATCGCAAAATTTGTTTTATTCTGATGCCGAGAGAAAAATTTTTAAAGCACCCTCAATCCCCTTAAACATAGGCAATTTCAAAAACGGGTTTTCATTTTTAATTAAAGCAGTAGCTGTCAACTTTTTAAGAATGTTTTTGTACTGAACGTTATATTATTTTAAGGTGCACAATTTAAACATAATTTAAAAAATGTTTAGTAAACTTTTTTGCTATTCTTACCTTAGCCTAAGCCTTCCTTACATTTTTTCCTTATAGAAGCCTGAACACAGCTATTGTAAAAACAACGGTGAGAGCAGATATCGAAGAAATAAAAAGGTTTTTCTGATACGAAAACTGAAGATATTATAAAATTTTACTTTAGTGGCTACTGTACGTATGAAGAAATGAAAAATTCTGTATTAGTGGATCGGTACAAAAGTTCAGGGTTAAAAATAAGGATGAGACTTTTTGGTCAATTATTCGGTACTTTTTACCGCTGATTGTCATGGTGCTATACATGTGTTATACATGTCATGTTTGTCAACACTGCTAATTTACGCGTCTGTAGTACGCGATTTTCGTTCATAAAGGTTTTTAAGAAATATTTTCACCGCCTGAGTTTCAAGTTGCGTCGAAACCGAACGTGATTCGTGGTACTTTTAAGGGCCTCGGTGCTATTTGACAGATCCGGATATGGGCGCTTGATGAAAAACTTTTTACTTGAATTTATATTCCCTTCAATATATACCAGCAAAGTTATGTTTTACAATCTAGGCAACTTTCGAATTTTCGTATTATTGCTTTTTGAGACAAAATTTTGAGTTCGAATTTAACTTTTCGAATTCTTCAAATTTTGAGATATTTTTGGAAAAAGTTCCGAAAATTATGAAAAATTTTCCTTATTTTTTGTTAATTTTTTTTTAAAATTATTTGTTTCGAATCAACGAAAAAAACTCTACACAATGGTCGCCTCAAGTTTCGAGTAGGTGACCACATATTTTTTATATGCTCTTTGAAAAATCATATGACATTCTTTTGAGATTTTTGGTCGAAAATATTTCGAAAATTTTCCTCATTTCTTGTTCAAAAATTTTTAAACTAATTTTTCTGAATTCACCGGCTAAAAATATTGCGAATGCCACCTTTTATTTTTTTCAAATATGTCCTCGTTTTGTTTCTTCGCTCTTGTTCATACTCTAAATCATAATTTTTGTAACGAAATGACGGTTTGGGAGAAATCCATCCAAGCCCTTTTGAATCAAGAATTAAAATAATTGTATTTCACTAAAACTTGCCAAATTGGTAAGCCGTCCCGACCACCGTTTAAAATTTATTTCATCCATCGCATGAAAAAAAAATTTTCTTTCGATGTGCTAAAACTTCGTTTTTTTTCGACTTTTTTCAAAATTTTCGATTTTGACGTAGAAATTGTATAAAAAAAAATTAAATAAATTTTAAATGGTGGTCGGGACCGTTTTTTAGGGTTTCTTAATTGATAAAAAATGAAAAAAAATATGTTACGTTAATTTAGACACCGTCGATAGCAAACGCCCGTTTTTCCAAAGGACGATTTATAAAGTAAAATTTATCGATCCGAAAAAAATCAGATTATACGAAGAAATCTCAAAAGTGGCACCTTTCATTTGGAAAATTTTTTATCCGAAAATCTTGAAGTGGGAAAAAGTTTACCGTCAAGAGAAAGAAAATTGAAAAAGTGCAAATCTGTTCAATAGCACCGACCCCCATAATCCGATATATCCCTTTATCACCTCTTGATTAATCTAATAGATGTAGGTTGAGGGAGCCAATCCTAAGACCCCTTCTAGCCACTCATGATGCCGCTTTCTCTTCTTTTCAGCCCACATCTATTAGATTAATCAAAAGATGATAAAGGGATATAGCCGCTTAAAGAGCTATGATCATGCTTTATCTTGAAACTGAAAAAATTTCAGAAAATCGGATGAATAAATATATTCTAGCCTGGTGCATTTGTTAACGAATCACTTTTGGTCTCGACGCCACTTGAAACTCGGGCGGTTTCATCTAGGCATTTGCCTTCTAAAGTTTTAAAAGACTTTCTAACTTATAAAAAGTATTATTGGATATGCCGATGAACACGTCTTAAACGCAACATATTGTCATTCGTATTGTTGCACGATGTATGATCAAGCTGTTGATGTAGCTGAATACGATTCGTCAAAATCTGGTGTGAAAAACTGCTTCTGTCTCACTTGCCATCATTTAGTTTGTGAATTTGAATCGTCGGGAAATGATCGTTATACAAGTGACAGGTTTACTTCATATTTTTCCTTTAACTAAGGCCGAAAACGTTTTTTTGCCGGATGAAATTTTTATGGATAAACCGAACCTTGGTGTTCTGCGCACGTTTTTGAGGTCAATAAAAACTTCAAAGGTTTTCTATATCTTGAAGACTTCAAGTTGAAGTGATTTTTTTTTGAATTTTCACTGACGGCGCTTATGAAATTTGAATTTTGCTTTTCCCAAGGTTGTTGAAGTATTTTGAAAACATTTTTGAAATCTCCGTGGTGTGTTTAGTCATAAACACAGTAAAAATTTGCATTTTTTCGATAATTGTTCAGCAAAATCACATTATCTGATTTGAAATAACTTAGAAAATTTATTGAAAATTTTCGGAATTTTTTTTATAATTTTTAAGGAGTCAACTAACTTTAATGAACTCAGTAAAATATTAATAATGCTGTTATTTGTTATGGATAAAAATATAAGTTGGAGACCCTAGATTCTAGGGCCTAGAACCTCCGTAATTTGCGTAACGTAAACCTTACAAGTTTTGTTTTATCGCGAGTTTCCATTCCTTCGAAAAAAATAGAATCGTTGAGCACTCATCCTGCTACTTCTCAAAGATTAACTAACTTCAATACGACTTTTCAAAATTCTACTCAGAAACCTGTAAAAATTTTGGCAAATACAACTACTCATCAAAAATTATCAACTATTGAAACCACAAAAGAACAAACAGTGAAAGCCTATTCAGTAACACAAAAAACAAAATCAACAACTTTTTATAACGATATTCGCGAAGAATTATTTTTGGAAGCAGAAACTGAAAATCCAACTGAAGCACCGATATTATTAGTTTCTCATACACACCAACAATCAATTTCTGCAGTGGATTATGAAATAAGTGAGTTCACTTTAGAAATCCCGTTGTTGTACTACAAACAAGAGGTCGGCACAATTGGATCGGATCGGTCTATCGATCCGATTTTTTTCGAATGTGCCTAGTCGGCATACCGACACCTGGTACAAACTTCTCCAAGATTATCGAATCAATTTTAGAAATTACGATGATCGGATGCCTTAAAAATATTTTTTGCTTTAAAAAGAATAGGAATTCTTTTAAGGCACCCGGGCATCGGTATCGATATAATTTTAAAGATCAACACATTTCAACAACAGTTATCTTTTATAGGTCCATATTGATTTTACTAGTTCTGAAATTTTACAAATTACTTCCTAACAGGATATCCCTTTATCACTTTTTGCTTAGATTGCGTAGCCACTACTCCTTTTAACGTGTGATTTTAACGTTGTGGCTACGCAATCTAAGCAAAAAGTGATAAAGGGATATAGAAGACAATTCTTTGGTTAGCTTTCTTACACCGCGTCATACCTGTGATGCCAGAAAAGATAGTGACCAAACAAATCACACGATTCTTAAAGTAAGTTGACCATCGTGTGATTTGCTTGGTCACTATCTTTTCTGAATTTACAGTTATTAAGCAAAAAAAAATTGGCCAAGCAAGACCTTTAGGATACTATTTTGGATAATTCTTTGAGTATCTTTCTGACTCCGCGTCATACCTATGATGTCAGAAAAGATAGTGACCAATCAAATCACACGATTCTCAAAGTAAGTTGACAATCGTGTGATTTGATCGGTCACTATCTTTTCTGAAATCACAGTTTTGCCATTCAGGCGACTGAGAGTCAATCTTTGGATGAAAGTTTTAAAATTATCAAAAAAATGATTATATTAAAAGCGATTCACAGTCGAGTCCTATCCAGTATAACATCATTTTGCTACATTACAATAACGGTTACAAATTCTAGAGAATGAATGGTGGGAAACATTGCTCATTATATTAACACTCACAATCTTTATTTTCGTTCTACTGAAGTTTTTTCTAAGCAAACGAAGACGAGGATTGAAAAGATATAAAGCTTTTACTGACGATGACAATGTGATTTATTCAACGAGTCAACAATAAACATACTTTTTGTGTTGATTTGCATTTATTAAATAACTATTTGTGCAGTGTGAGAAATAACAAATTTATTCGGTGGTATTATTTTGAACTTTGGTCACATTAGAAACAGTTCTTTTTTACAACTTTGTTGCGGCGAGAAGTATCTTATAATATATTTTTATTCATTTTGTATATTAATTTCGAATTATTCATTCATCATCAGTACGTAGTATAAATTATACTGTATAATAGTTAAAAAGCAGAAACAAAAAATATGCAGTCGAAAATATGTTCTAGAAAAAAGTTGAAAACATGTATTTTTAGCACAAAATGGGCGACCTTTTTTTATGTCGGTAAAAATTGTGATCAAAATGTGGTCAAAATTTTCAATCCGCTTTTAAACACACAGATTGATCGAAAAGCAGTGTCAATAATCTGACACTTTTTCATCAATTGTTTTGTTTCTCAAAATGGGCTATTTTTACCGACATAAAAAAAGGTCGCCCATTTTGTGCTAAAAAGACATGTTTTCAACTTTTTTCTAGAACATATTTTCGACTGCATATTTTTTGTATCTGCTTTTTAACTATTATACTACGTACTGATGATGAATGAATAATTCGAAATTAATATACAAAATGAATAAAAATATATTATTAGAAACAGTGTTTCTTTTTTGAGTATTGGGTGTAGAGCTAAATACGTCATTTATACTTTCTTCTGAAATTTCGATCGAACTTATATCAGGTAATATTTCGTTTGACAAGAGATCTTTTTAACAGTTTTAAGGAATGATTTGAAATATTATTTTAAAAATCAATGTGAGTTATAATCGTTTCCTTGATCCCATTCAGCCATGACCTTTTCAGCCCTTGTCATCGCCTTGTTCAAGATATTGTCCATGTCTTCAAAATGATTTTAAATTGAACATATCGATGAGTATAACGAATTTTACAATCATTCACAGCTAATTTTTTGTTATTTAATTACATTTTGTGTGAGCGGTGCAGCCCAAACCGGTAGTTGTACGAAACTCAATTTGTTACCAAAATATACTGTTTTCATATAAAATTTTTCATGGGTTTTGATTTGAAAATAATTTTCAAGATTTTTGATCTTGAGATTTCGGCCATGAAAATGGTATAAAAAATACAAAATTTTATAAATAAACTGCATTTTTCGAAAAATAAATCTTTTCAAAAATATCATTAAGTTTAAGGGTATGGTGGTTCCTAATTTGACATATTCCCGATGAAACATAAGCCAAACAGGGCTTCAAAGATATTATTTAGATTATCCAGTTTGTAGAACTAGCCTTCGGCTTGCATAAGAAATCTACCAAAACTTTTTTTGTATGCATACACTCCTTGACACATAAGCTAAACAAGAAGACATAAACCAAAACGGAAAATCTATCTCCTCCCAGGTTTTATAATGAAATAAACTTAAATTTTAACATAACCTGTATAATTAGTATTTAAAACTTCTGAGGAGCGTTTTTGTCGATAAGTGCTATATTTTTTCTAGAATATGCGAAAAACCACCGTTTTTTGGACATTATTCATCGAAAAATCTATTCTATCTCCTAGAATTTGCAAATTAACTCAAATTTTTGCAAAAGCTAATTCAAAACAAATAGAAACTTCTGAGGAGCGTTTTTGTGAAATTTCGACGCCAAACTCAAATTATGAATTTTTCAAGGTCACGTGAAATTTTTTTTGAAAAAAAATGTGCTTTGATTTTTTCGAAAGTAGGCTCAAAAGAAAGCCAGAGTAACACTGAAGAGAAAGTTGGCTTACGTAAATCCGATATTTTGAAGTTTTATTGGTCAAATTGACACAAACATTATTTTTTAACATAAAATCGAAAAAAATCGAAAAAACGGAAAATTTTCGATTTTTTTTTTATGTTATCAGGGTTGTTTTGTGCTTTCATAGCATAAACGACTGATTTGGTGCATTTTTATGACAAAACAACTGCATTAAATGTAGGAACCACCATACCCTTAGACGATTTGAAATAAGAAATTTCAAAAGTAAAAAATGGGTATCGATGTTTTATATCTATCTTGTAGAGAATTTTTTTCTGGTCATTTTAAGACCTAGAATTTTTTTTGGTTTTGAGATTTTTTAAAAAAAATGTTTAAAGGTGCGAAAAGTGACCTTTTAGTCTGCGGGTTCTCACGGGAGCTAAAATAACGGTATCAGAAATAAAATAAGCTGACTCGACAGCGAAGGGTTTTCTACAGATGGATAATTTTTTGCAACGTTATCGTATGCACCAGCTGGTCAAAATTGACCGGCAAAGTATACCTGCCGGTACCGGGAAGTGATATTTTAATAATAGAGGTCATAAGTGACCGCAAGGTGGCCCAGCGGGAATTTATATCGGTTTTGACTCAGGATATAAATTTCCCGCTGGGCGCACCTTGCGGTCACTTATGACCTCTAGTTCATAATACCGTTTCCAGAAAACCGATAATTGCGCATCTTTTGGTACATGTAAATTATTGAAATGTCACTTCCGGTACCGGTAGGTATACTTTACCGGTCAATTTTGACCAGCTGGTGCATACGATAACGTTCTCACGAAAAAATCTCTACAAGATAGATATAAAACATCGATACCCATTTTTTACTTTTGAAAATTTCTTATTTCAAATCATCTTAATGTTCATAAAGATAATGTTTATAAGATGAAAAAATTCACAGATGATATTAATTTTTGAAAATAAATAATAGTACTATTGATTTCGAAAATTGATAAAAATACAGTACTCGCTCCCTAACCGGTACACCCCTGACGGGTACACAATGACCTTACTGATACATTTTTTCCGATATTTTCACGATGGCCAACACATTTACGGCTAGGTTTGGGCTTTGCGTAAAAGTGTCTCCCTAATAAGGAGTCCCTATGGAAGACGCAAAAAGCGGGGGAAAACCAAGAAAAGAGGGCGCAAAAATGATGCATGTTTTGTCTCGAAAATAAAAGATATAATCTAGCTTCTAATAAATCATCTGATTAATAATTATATCTAATTATTATTAGATTATTTTTTATCAACAAAATCACAATTGAAAGCTGCGTACGTTATAATTTAACGTTGTAGACTTTTAGTTTCCCTAATAAACGAGCCACAAACAAACTTAGCTGTACTAAGTATAAAAATACGGGGAACATTAATTTATTTGCAATTTAAAATCAAAACTTTCATTCTCTTTTTTTGTTTTTTCAACATATTGTCGACTTCATAATTATCTTGCTGTATTCTTTCTTCTCTCAGTTTTTGCTTGATTTTATAGGATGTGTGAATCTCATCTGAATATACAACGAATATTGATTGAACTTAACTCTCAGCCGCCCGTACCGATCGAATTTAAGCATGTTTTCGACTTTTATACATAATGGGATTATCTTCGACAAAGCGTTTTTTGGGAATTGCAGTACTTGACTACAGTACTTTTTTTTACAAAAAAATTCCAGCCGCTATTGACTCATTTTTTCTAAAAAATTAATTAAATTATAAATTATAAATTTTTTTCGCATACATTACTAATCGTGGGGAGTGTTCCGCGCGGTCCGAGAAACTTCATTTTTTGTATTCAATAACTTAAACCTACGCCGCCCTCTGAAACACTCCTCACAATAAGTATTGTACATGTACTCCCCACTCGGGGCTCACCGCTAATAGCGGTGGTTGAATACGCGTCTCTGATTGGCTGTGATTTTGCTTTCCTTACAAAATGATAGGAGACGATGAGTAATAGCTTGCGCAGCGGATCACCGCGCACCGAGTTGACCGTAGCTCAACGATTCTTTTTATTCATGATTTTCTAGAACATATCAAAAAATCAGCTACCGCAGGCAAAAAACTATTTTTATCGTACCTTATGTTAAAATTTTATTGAAATTACCAGATTTATCAAAGAAATCATTAATTGAATGAGAAATTGACCGCGGTCGAATCGGGTGATTGATAACAACCTTTTTATGATTAAAACCGTGTAACTTAATTTCTATTGAATTGTTTATCAGTAATTTTAGGTGAATATAATTAGGCCTCCAGAGCAAAAATCTGGTACCCGATAAAAAGATCGTATGAATCTGAAAATTTAGGTGCAAACGTATTTTTTGGTGCTGAAAAAATGGCGCAAAACATTTTTGTTTTGCTCCACTAGTGCGTCTATATAAAATATTAAATGTCAATTTTCAGTAAAATTGTTTAGCGGATTTAATAAAGCTGATTTCAAGTAAAAAACACCGGAAGTTTGATGATATTTGAAAAGCTTAAAATTCCGATTTTTGACCACTCGAAACAGCGCCACCGAGTGATGGCATCAAAATAAATCTTGCACCATTTTTCAGCACCAAAAACTACGTTTGCACCTAAATTTTCAGATTCATACGACCTTTTTATCGGGTACCTGATTTTTTGCTCGGAAGACCTAAATATAATAAGATTTTTTAATCATTTCCTGTTCATTATTATTTAACATTGAGCTTGGCCGGTCTTCTTGATCTTTATTATTCATAATCCGTCTCAAAAAATTTCTCTCCATTTTGTCAAGAAAATAAAAAATTGTTTGATTTTGAACCTAAAAGTTGCTGAAATAATAAAACTATAATCATTGTCTAGAAAAAGAGGAAATTGGTAGATTAGTGTTTTCTACTAAAAATAATGAATCATAATTACTGATGAAACTAAATTTGAAATTATGTTCTGGAACGAAAAAAGTGAGCAAAACTACACAAGTACTACTAGTACTGTACTAGTACGAAATACAGGCGTATAAATACTAGAAAAATTGACACATTCCAAAAAAATTGGCCAAACAAGACCTTTAGGATACTATTTGGATCAGTATAATTAATTTTCAGAACTAGCTTTTCACTTGCGAAAAATATATGTCAAGTGTTTTTTGTATGAATACACTCCTAGACACGTTACCTTTACAAGACCACCTTTTCAAAATAAAAACTATCTACATCTAGATATTCTTTTGAAATAAACATTAATTTTCACATTACCTGTTAAATACGTAGGCCTGACTCAAAGGGAGCCGTTTTGTTGATAAGTGAGAAAGTCAAGATATCGATTACGATCCCTGGGCCTACAAAACGACTCTTTTTTTTATTTTGAAGTGTAAAAAAATCGCCGGAAATTGAGATTTTAGAAATTTTATTTTCAGCGATTTGTCTTATAATTTTCTAAAGTTTCGTTTGATACCCATATCAGGTCACTTCCGGTAATTTGAAAACCTCGAATTTTGGAAAATTTTGAAAAAAATTCTGAAATTTTCGTTTTTTTGCACAAAATCATTAATATTGGCATACTCATTTTTTTTATCATTTTCAGCGTCTATTTTGGCATCCAAAGGTGACATTTCATGACATGCTTGTAATCAGAAAAAATTTCCCTAAAAATGTGTTGAAAATTTTTCCTAATGCCGATATAATGAGCGTCATTCTTCTATTTCTCGGAATGAGACGAGAAGCTCACGTAATTATTACCGAAAACGCAAGAATATTATCTGAGAAAAAGAGAGTCGTTTTGTGCACCTAGGGATCGTAATCGATATGACTTTCATCGAAATATCGAGCGTTTGAGTTCAGCAAAAATGCGCACCGTTTGATCAAACTATTTTATTCAAATATCACGCTTTTCATCTTTAGGACCATTCTTATTTTTGCAATAATGAGACAATGTTTTAGGATTATACAATTTATTATTTAATAAATATTAACAAAATAGTTTTGGCGACATAAATATAATTAAAATCAAACCTAGCTCCAAGCTACTAGCCGTCTTATTAAAGACTGACGCTGCATAAGGTTCTTCGAAAATTCTTCTAAGTGATGTATTTTATTCTGTGAAGGTCAGCGGAAAGAAATCGATTTCACCAACACGTCCACCAAGCAAAACTTCATAAAATAAAAGGCAGTAATTTCGCGATCATGCCACTAAATTTGTCTCATACCACCACTGGTAATGACTGCATAAAAGAGAGCAAATTGTCCATGAAAAACTTTGGGTTGTCTACATAGCAGTGTTTAGCAGCAGAATAAATTATTTTCTTTTGAGATTGTTTAATTTTAAGAAGTCGTCTTGCATCAAGCTCTCCAGCGGAATCATATTCTCCGTAGAAAATTAAAGTTGGGATTGTTCGTTTGGACATCTTGTCAAGATTTCCAAATTCAACATCAGTATATTCTTTCACGCCATCTGAATTTTAATCTTAAGGTTTTTAAATTACATTTTCAAAATAAAAAATCAAGGCTTATAACATCTTTGAGGATTGTTTTTTACACAATCGTACTTTTCAATTTGGTGGAAACCTAATGGAAAGTACAAAAAAATTGATTTAAACAGCCAAAAGATGATCAAATAGAAAAAACAAAAATTTTTCTAATTGACCGCTTTAAACAAATAATTTTAGAACAAGAGGTCTTTGAAGGCTGTCTGCAGACAAAAAAATTGTTTTTAATATTTTCTCGAAAATACGCTTGCAAGTTCACAAATTTCGCAGAAAAAAATAATTGATTTGCTTTTATTTTGACCACAAGGTGACCAAAAACCAAATTTACGGAGTTTCGCTCTTTTACGCAAAAATTTATAGACACGTTTTTTCCGTTAAAATTAAAGATTAGAAAATTTTCATTTTTTTTCAAGGCAAATAGTGAAAAAAATTCAGGCCTATTCCTGATATTTGGATTTGAAGTTTTTTGACGAAATTGAGCAAAATATGTGTTAACCTGGTGAAATCGAAACCCATGCTGCCATTCTGAATTGTCTTTCACTTGTAAACATAAACGGAAGCACAAATTCCCCAGAATAACCTGGAGTTACAAAAACAATATTTGACAGTTGAAATATACTGGTCATTCTCTCCAAAAATCGAATTTTTTCTTTAACTTCTGTTAGTTCCTCAGCTTTATCTGATCCTCCATATCCGGGTAGATCGATGGCTATTGTTCGATATCCTTCTTTGGCCAGCTCGTGCATCGTTTCTAATTTGAGCCAAGTATTTGCAGAAAATTGTTTCGAATGCAGCAAAATTATAACGTTAGTTTCTTGTTGACCTTTTTGAGGTTGAAAATTTCTTGTGAAAAAAAAAGTATATCCTTTTCCCAATCTTGAAAATGATGGTGATCTCTATAGCGCGTGTTAAAATCCCACTAGTGTTGGCTTAGTGATTGTTTAGTGTATAATAATAGGCAAGGGTGCTTGATATTGGGAGCGCCAAAGTTGATTGATACGTAATATCAGCCGATAAACTCCCCGGCCAATAAGGCGGCGAGGGATTCGAACACGCGCTATAGAGATTATCATCATTTTCACGATTCACTTTCGTTGGAAAAATAATATGTTTTCCAAAGACTCTAGTTGGACTATGCTAGTTTGGTCTAGTACATTATACTATTAAAGTACTACTAATGAAGTACTACTTAAAAGATATGTAAAAATATCTTAAAATGTTTTTATCTAAAAATTGGCAAGGCCCGAGTCGTCTTACCTATGAATGATCCTAGGCTGGAGTTAGTGTAGTGATTGATCTAGTGTATGCATTATCTACTCGTAGATAACGAGTGATATTTCTAGTTAAATAATTGGGGAAAACATTTTTTCGTCAGAATTTTTTATTTTTTCGTCGAACTTTCGTTTTTGCTAAAAATTTATTTTTCGGTGAAACTAAGCTGCTGGAGCATAAATTAAGGTTGCGTAAAAAGATGATTACGAATCTAACGAAGAAAGTTTTTGACGAAAAACAAATTTTTGATTTTATAAAATTTTGCTGAAAAACGATATTTTGACGAAAAATAAAAAATTCTAACGAAAAAAGGTTCCCCCAATGATTGGTTCAACTAAGAAATACAGAAAATGCCTAAAAAATAACTAATATCAAATCATATAATTTTAATTTCAACCATTCCTTTAACTTGTGCATCCAGATAGTACACTCTTGACTAAAATATAAGCTTAAGGGGGTAGGTGTCGTAATCTGGTAATGTCAAATTTTTGACTTATTTTCGAACGACTCACAACATGTTACAGTTAAGTACAGTTAAATTTATATTCTGAGTGTGTACACTGTACAAGGAAAATGATATTTTCGGTACATATTTTCCGCTTTATATTTTCCGGATGTACGTCGTAGTCCTGATTAAAATTATTTGACTTCATGCTTTTATGGTCTCAGCAAATAAAATATATTTTCTCGGTCTTATTTTAAGGGGGTAGGTGTCGCTTTTTGTTACCTTTCAATCACGCCTCAGAATAATTCTAGGGTAGTTGTGAAATTGTCTGGTTTCGAAGTAGCCACTTTGAGTAACAGATAATATCTTATTCAAAGGTGTTTTATTACCTGACTAGTTTCGGTTTATTGTACCATTTTTCAAAAGTAAAGTTTTTACAGTTAAAAATAAGTAGACTCAAAAAGTCAGGAAATCTAGAACGGGAGCAAGACTTCTAAAATAATTTGGGCGTTAAAAATACAAAAAAATATCTTAATTATCTCAATTTTCAAAATTATGCTCTCAAACGCCACTTTTCCCTGTTTTGAATCAATGATCAAAAAAAATCAAGACAAATAAACTTGACTTGATTATCAAGCCAAGGGTTCTCTGGCTTGACTTGGCTTGACTCGAGTCAAAATCTCTCTGGCTTGGCTCGACTCAAGCCAATCCAAGCCAGTGGGTGCCGAGGGTCTAGTCCCAAGTGCATATTGGTCCGAAGTTCGCCATATTGGTCCCAAGTCCGTCATCGTCCCAAGTGCATATTGGTCTCAAGTCCGTCATGGTCCCAAGTCCGTCATGGTCCCAGTGGCATATTGGTCCCAGTCCGTCATGGTCCCAAGTGCATACCAGTCCCAAGTCCGTCATGGTCCGCAAGTGCATATTGGTCCCAAGTGCCGCACTGTAACTGACTTTAAAAATGTTATCTTTTTGGTCTCAAGGGAGGCTTGGTCCCAAGTGCATATTCGTCCCAAGTCCGTCATGGTCCCAAGTTGTGATTTGGTCCCAAGTGCATAATCGTCCCAAGTGGGCCTACTCAAATTAAACGCTTGAACTTCAACCTTTCAGTCGTTATCGAAAGGCTTACAAAATTGGTACTTAAGATAAGTTTGAAATCGAAGAAAATCCACCAAATGAAATTTCACTTCTCGAAATCGACCTCATTAATGAATAATTAGATTTTTATTCAATTTCGTTTCATTTCTTTTCTATTTAATTTTATTATTTAATAATAAACCTTTATAAACTCAGATACATAATCTCGCTTTCTGTTTGGTATTATTTGCGTCAAATTAGAGCCTTAAGGGGGTGGGTGTCGGTTTTTTTTGAGCCTTTATAGAATGAATTTATGATACATTAATATCGGTTATGACTAAAGTTGCCCCAAAGAATCTCATGGTGGCAATTATTTTTTTCAAAACAATCTAGAACAAAAATTTAGAATTTTCAAAAATTCGAATATTTTTTTGCTTTAACCCGCATAAAAACCGGTATTCCACCATGATCAGAACATTTTTTATTGGTGAATATGACCCACCGAAACGATGCATGACATTAAAATTATCGTAAATGTCTTAATCGAATTCTAGAATTTTCAATTATTTTTAAGCCAAAATGTTAAACCTAATTATCGAATTTGACGCTGATTGGTTAAAAATTTTGATTAGCTGTAAGCCAACTTTTTTAATCATGTGAAAAATCTCAGCTTCAATTTTGGTGGTACTTTTTGTTCTGATCAGACAGTCTTTTTTTTTCGAACTTTTCATTTCGCGGTTCACTTTCATTCAATTTTCTAGAATTCTAGAATTTAATTCAAAAATTCCTTCTCATCACTTTTACCGCATTATATTTATCTACCTTAGTCGAAAAAAGGTTTTCATTCTAAATATTCGTCTAAAAGAAGATAGAGTTTGAAGTCGAAAAACTGGCAAAATCGGCGTTCAAGTGAGATTCTAGAAGAAAAAAGTCAAAAATCGAAAAATTCCTTCTCATCACTTTTTGCTCTATTTATTCGCTACTTGTGTAGATTTTGAGACGGCTTTGTATGTGGGGTCTAAAAGAAGTAAGATTTAAAAAAAAAGTTTAGTGCTTCTAGAATAGACTCACCACCTGGTGGTGTGACGTAACAGGTTGACTTTGAGATGTGTAATCGTTAGACGAAGGGCTAGATCTACAAACGAGTATCCTCAGATTTTTTCAAACTGCCCTAGATTTGATCTGAGGCGTGATTGAAAGGTACCAAAAAAGCGACACCCATCCCCTTAATTTATGTTCTCACTATCAAAAGCGCAGCGCCAATCAGAAACATGTAAATATTTTCGAGCCAAATAATAAGACGGTCGTGTTCACTTATACCGTACCCCAAAATCCAAAATATAACCTGTATCATGGTGGAATATACCGTTTTATGCGGTTAACGCAAAAAAATATTCGAATTTTGAAATTCTGATTTTGTTCTAGATTGTTTTGAAAAAAATAATTGCCACCATGAGATTCCTTGGGTGAACTTTAGTCATAACTAATTAATGTATCATAAATATTTCTATAAGGGCTATAAAAACCGACACCTACCCCCTTAAATTGAAAGATGAAAATCATTAAAAATGCAGTAATTAAATTGATCGTCATGCAAGTTTGCAAAGAATACCATTTCTGACTTATTTCAGCAAAAAAAATAAATAAGGTTTAAAATTTAGGCATTATTTTTTTCTAATTCGGAAATTAAAAAAATATTTTCTGAAGTTTTTACGATTTTAAGGGGGTAGTGTCCACAAAAAAGTTAGGCTTAAAATCTGATATAGTGCTAAACAAGTCCGAAAAAACGATTGATAGTCTCGTTAATTTATATGCTCGGTTATCCCACTGGAGGGCGGCAAAGTAAAAAGCAACGGTACCATTTTCTCCTTAATTAATTTAACTCTCAGAATTGCAGACTTTTTTTGGACCCGTAGTGACTTCTAGTCAGGCGTGACCAGACGTTTTGAATCAAACGTATAACCGAAGATTCATTATCAACATATATTTTTTCTTTGTTAATAATATAATTCAAATAATTTGCTACAATCGTATAAAACAATTTGTGAACAAAAAATAATATAAAGGCATCAAATGTGAATAAGAGAATAAAAATGTTTCTCCCATTTCACGATTTACACAATTAAGTGCATTAGTGATAAAAATAAAAGATTAATTTGACATTTTGAAATTTGTAGTATTTAACCGCTAACACTTTGCCTCTGCTCTGTTTAAGAACAATCCAATGTTTTCATCAAAATTTTCTCAAAATCAGCTTCTTAATCACGAAAAGCGCCCTGAGTTGATTGTATTATTGATAACGAATGTGTGATGACGCATCGAATTTATTGTTAACAACAGTCCTGGTTCTGGATCTTTAAAACTTACCAGAAGTGGAAAGATATGTATTCTAGTTTAATCGTAGGCGTCGAACGCGAATCCGTTATCAGATTTCAAATATTTTGAGTATTTTTTGAAAAATCATAGTACCGGTATACGGTAATTTGAAAAAGTACTCAAATTACGTAAAAAAAAATTGAGGATAAACTTCAAACGTTTTTAAGACTTTTTTTTCATTACAGCATAGTTCAAATAAAATCATGTGTCGAAATAATTAGAAAATAAGGTTTAGAATATGTCATATATTAATCTTTATTTCTTAAAAAATAAGATCACGTGACGTTTTTGGAAAATTCCGTTATGCTCAAAATTCGTAGATTATGTGTTTATTTGCCCTCCAATTTTTCGGCGTAATTTGAGTACTATTTGTGTACTTGAATCAAAACCTTATTTCTTAATTTGAAGGTCACGTGATTGTTTTTGGACTTCGCTGTAATAAAAATAGTCTTAAAAATTTTCAAAGATGCTCCTCACTTAATTCGAAAAGTTTTTTAAGCAATCTTTGAAAAAACACAGTACTATTTTGGCCAACCTTATTTCTTGAATATACGGTCACGTGATCATTTTTGGGCTATGATGTAATGGATAAAATTTCTTAGATTATTTTTTGATCACGATCAAAGGTTTTATTTGGTGATTCCAAAAATTTTTGCAAAAAATAAGTACTGTAATACAGTAAATATTTTCGAAAAAAAAAGCACAAACGTCATTTTGTTATAAAGTTTATCTATAACTTTATAACTGATCTTGTCATTAATGATTAGGCGTCGTAAAGTGCGATTAAATGGTAAATGGTCACTCCTTGCCCGAAATTGAGTCTACGAGTTAATTCATGTAAAATAATAATGTTGAAAATAAAATGTTAAGCTTATCGACTGTATTTTTATTTTTCAGAAAAAAAAATCAAGAAAATGTTTTGTGCATTGATAATCAGCGTAATATAACGCAAAAATACACTATCCCTTAACCTCCTCACACCCTTTGCCTATAAATAGCCAGAAAAAAAATCAAGCGTCCAAACGGCGCAAAAATACAACTTTCCGAGATTTTCAATTCAAATTTGTCATATCGAAGATTATGCCTAAGTATGATATTTTTGCAAAAATAGGCAAATAATATAGAGAAATGCAAAAATATCATACATAGGCATAATCTTCGATAAAGTTTGCAATTTTATTTCGAAAAATATTATTCAAAATCTAATCTGACAAGCCGTTAAAAAATATTTTTCCATACTTTTATTTAGAATTTTCGCCAAAATGTCGTGAAAACATTATAGTGTGAATACGATACATGATTTTTATACAGAGTTCTGAGGAAGCCAGTTTTTAGGAAAGTATCTGATGATTATTTTAATATTAGTGAACCCGTTATGCAGTTTCACTTCGGAGTTTTATTTGTTCACGAGTGATTTTTCTGAAACTCAAAATGATAATAAAAAAACTTTTTTCAAGTAATTATTGTCCGAAAGAAATGAGGGAAAATTCAACTTAACTCCCACAATCTCAAACAACTTCTGGACTCACAATCTTTTCATGGTCACGCGTGACATGGGTTTAAATCAAGCGTAACCTTCGTTCATTATCAACATTATTTTTCACATTGATATGTGGTAATTCCTAATAATTTGCTACATCGTATCAAAACAAAATTGTGAAAAAAGTAATTTAAAGGCATCAAATGGCGATTAAGAAAATATAAAAATCTCTGTTTTAGCACGATTCACACAATTAAGGGTATAATTGATACGCATTGAGGCTAAATTTGACATTTCAAATTTTGCAGTATTAAACGGTCACCATTTGGTGCTGAAACTGCAAAAAAAAATTGCATGTTTTTTTTATTAAAATTTTTTACAAAAATCAGCTCTTAAAAATAAAAAAGAAGCTTGTAAGTACCGCTCAAAAGAATCGGAGAGGTCGATTTTCTAATGAAATATTAAAGCAACTATGGGTGAATTATGTACTGAACGGTTACTACAGGTTGATTTATATGTATTTCACGTATTTTACATATTACGGGCTCCGTCTATAAATATTGTGAATGAGGCGTGCATGGTGACACGTGACAAATGTTAAGGCCAATCAGAAATAGTGGATGAGGATTTCTCATAATTTTATTGATAATTCTAATTTTTCCTTATTCATTGAATATTTGGCTTAATTATTTTTTTTATATCAATTTTAGATAGGAATGTAAAGAATGTGTAAAACTTGCAAAAAAAGAAAATTTAGGATTTTTTAAGGGGATTTCCAATGGCGTTGCTCAATTTGAACTCCTCCAGAATTAAAACGAGGAAAGATATCAAAAATCGGACTAAATTGAAATTATGCCGTAAATGTTTATTAGACTTGGTAAAACCGAAAAATTTAACTTATGGTTAGTTATCTCAAACGAACTTCTAGCGTAACACCTGTAAAAATATCGATTTTTTCCAAATTTCGAGAGTTTGAAAAGTTTTTTTTCGGATCTGACTAAATTTAAATATGTTCTTAGTAAGTAACTAACTTAGTGAGTAACTTAGTTTAGTAACTAAACTTTAGTTAGCTCAAACGAACTTGTCGCAAATCTGAAATTTTTGTTTTTTAATCATGTTTTTGCGTAGGTTAAAATATTCTTGACACCTCAAAATTAAAAAAATCAACAGAAGAGATTTCGTTTAATCAGTGGTCAAAATATCAAGTCTATAACTTCAACCCATTCCCGTGGTACCAAGTTGAAAAACCTCTAAAACTCCGTTGGAAACTCCCTTAATTAACCACTCGATTGCCGACTAAAGGTCGCGTCGACCCGATCTGCGTTCCGGGTAGGAAATGTAGAGAGCAAAAAACAGTCAAAATTTTGAGATTTCACAAGGAGATTGTTGCTCTCTGGCGAACTTTCAGTACATAATTGACCCATAGTTGCTAATATTTTCATCAGAAAGTCGACTCTTCCTATTCTTTTGAGGGAACTTACGAGTCTCTACGATGAATTGGCATTGAACCTTGTCATTAACTCCCGTAGTGGCCGACAATCTCTGGACCCGTAGTGTCTTTGAGCCATCCATGGCTTTGCGTTTGAATCAAGCATATAACCGAAAATTCATTATTAACATATTTTTTTTTCAATAGTAATAATATTATTCAAAAAATTCTCTACAGTCCTATAAAAACAATTTGCTAAAAAAGTTTATAAAAAGTTATCAAATGTGAATAAGAAAATTAAAAAGTCTATCATTTTCGCCGATTCTCACAAACAAGTGCATAAATAACACGAATTTAGGGTTAATTTGACATTTTCAAATTAAAAATATTAAACCGTCACCAATTTGGGTATTGCATCTGCAAAAAAAATTCAATGTTTTTATCACCATTTTCATGTAAAATGAGTCTTAAATTTTTGTGGGATATTAATATCACGTGATAAGAAAGATTCACTCTCTTCTTTCTTTCGCCTACGCATGATTATGTAATCAGTATTTCGGAAGTTTTGACTCCTAGAAATGCTCTATTTAAACTGGAGGCCATACTGTAATGCAATAAAACTCTTAGAGATTCGTTACGATTCTTTTAAGGGGGTCTTCTACGTGATTTGAGTACTTTTGAAAAAAAGGCATACAGTAATTTAGTACAGTAATTTGAAAAAGTACTCAAATTACGCCGAAAAATTTCCAGGGTCAACTTCAAACGTTTTAAAGGCTTTTTCTCATTACACCTAAGTCCGAATAAAATCACGTGACGAATTAATTCAAAAATAAGGTTTGAAATATGTCATATATTTATCCTTATTTCTTGAAAAATAAGATCATCTGACCTTTTTGGAAGATACCATTATGTTCAAAACTTTAAAATTAGGTGTTTATTAGCCCACAAAATTTTTCGGCGTAATTTGACTACTATTTATGTACTTGACCCAAAACCTTATTTCTTGATTTGAAGGTCACTTGATCCTTTTTGGACTTTGGTGTAATGGAGAAAAAGTCTTAGAATATTTTTTGATCCTGCTCAAAGTCTTTTTTTGATGATTTAAATTTTTTTTGCAAAAAATAAGTACTGTAATACAGTAAAAATTTCCAGAAAAAAACGCACAAACGTCAATTATCTAAATAGTTGATCGATAACTTTGTAAATGTTTCATCATAAATGATTAAGGGTTCTAAATTGCGATTAAACGGGTCATGGTCACGCGTGACCATTAAAAGATTGTGGGAGTTAAATACGGCCAACAAGACAAACCGATCATGTATGGAACATAAAGTGATACTCATTTTTAGTTACCAGCTGATTCGAAATATTTTTTCACGGGGATATGAATAATCGTTTTGTAGGAGATCGAGATATAATATTTCAAATCTGAGATCCGTTACAAATAGCCACGGTTTCACTCGTGAATTATATGTAATTGTAGAAACGTATGGTTATCCGATTAAAAAGGGATGACTGAACTTATATTTTATCTCGCATTTATCGAGTTCTCTACATACTGAACTTCACATACACAATGTGTATATCACATAATTTTTAAAAATTTTTGTGTTGTAAAATGAATTCTTTCCTTGATTTCAATAACCAGAAAATAAATTAATTTATATTATTTCCAGTTTTTCCGTAATAAGCGGTAAAAGTAACGCGTAAAAATAGGCTTTGGGTGTGACTCACACCGTGTGAGGCGAAGTGCTTGTTTCTGGGTGTGAGGAGGTTAAGTTGATAAAATATGAGTCCTCTAAAATTTGAACGAAAACTTCTCAAGTTTAAACTCTAAATAAATGCGAGTGGAACGTTTGCCAGAAAGTTGCGAGAGGATTAAAAAATTATAACTACTAAGTTTAACTTACATTAACAACTTGAGCAAATCCTCCAGTGATAACATAGCCATCCTCTTGATTATTTTCGACAATTCCAACTTTGTGCATTTTTGCACTTAATTTTGCCCAATAAACCTTTTTGATCCTATCAATGCCTTGCTGTTTAAGAACTTCATGTAACAATGCTAATCCTGTTAGAAAAAATGTTCCGAAATATATCGCCGTTTTTGCCTTTATCTGAATCGGCTGCATTTTAATAATTTAAAATGATAATTTGGTGAATTTCTCTAGGTTGTTATATAATTTTTGTTGCTCATTAAACTATTATAATAAAAAAAACTCAAGGGGTCTAATTTTCACAGAACAGTGTTTCAAAGATAATATATCTCGGGGGCAAAACGCAAAAAAAAGCACCGTTTGGATTCGTATTTAGAAATTCTGCCGAGTCGGCAGTGCCGACTGATACTGTTTATAAAAAAATATTTAATCCTATTTTCTTAAAAATATAAGCTTAACCCCCACCTGCACGAGAGTGTTTCAGAACAACACCACATAGTAGGGAGCGCACCGGTAAAAACTAACGAACAACTACAGTAGTTGATACAAATTTATTTGAACCACACGGGGGTTGTTGAACTCCAGAAAAAAACGATTCCGGGCACAAAAAAAAAGTTTTTGGCCATCATGGTCATAAACTGACTTTAAACGCCCATTTAGAGCACTAACTTCGATTTGAGCCATACAAACACTCCATTTACTTGATTTCAGAATTAGGGCCGTTGTCACAATAAATTTGCTACCTTGTACGATCATTATTTGTCCGTACTGTTTTAACTGCATTAAACAAAAAATTACATCGAAATAATGCATTTCCGGTCTGACGAAAATTTCGAGAACTCACCAAAAAATTCTTGAAATGAAAATAAGGAATATCTGGGGTTTTCCGATATCCGCCGGCCAAAATGACACTCCCCAAATATTTTTGGTTCTCTGTGTTCTGAAACACGCTCGTGCTGGTGGGGGTTAACGGAAAATATCTCAAAATCGTATTATGTTCAAGGATGTCCCGTTAAACCTTGCGCAAATAAATTACAATTTGAACATTGTGTTAAAAATTTCATAATAATTTGTAAAAGATCTGGGTTTTCCAGCAAAAATTATACAGGGGTTAGAATAATATATCCCTTTATCACCTTTTGATTAATCTGAGAGATGTGGGTTGAGGGAGCCAATCCTAACACTCCTAAGACCCCTTCTAGCCACTCATGAGGCCGCTTTCTCTTCTTTTCAGCCCACATCTCTTAGATTAATCAAAAGGTGATAAAGGGATATGGGACTCGTATTTTTAAAGATATCCTTGATACAATTGAAGTGATTCTCTATAGTTAAACCAGGGTTTCTAGACCGTTTACATATCGACTTTTGGAAACGACTCATCAATAGATCCTATACCCATACAGTAGTTACTCAGTTAGAGTTACCCCTGTTGTAGTTACCTTTTATCTTGTTGTAAGTTAACCCTTTTTTGAGAAGTTCATGTCAGTTATCTGTTGGAGTTACCCCTTATAAAAAATCTCAAAAACTCTAGACTTTCAAAATTACATTTCAATTTTTTTGTATGGCACATTTTATTTTTAATTTAACTCTTGAACATAATGTTTAATTAAACAGTAGGTGCGGTTGAAGAACGTTTTAGAAAGCTAGTCATTTTAGTTGTTTTTTCGGGGGTTTTCCCGTAGGTATAATCTTCAAGGTTGGAGTTTTTTTCTTAAGCGGCATCGAATTAGATCGGATCGGAGCTGGATTATCTTGGTTTAGAGACTCAACATCTGATAGACAATTGCGTGTCAAATCCACCGACAAACTACCTGTTAGCGAATCTTCAATTTTCATAAACAAGCTCGAATCGGGAACGAGTTCCAAAAGTTACCATATTTTCATTGTTAAATTTTTCGATGGATTTTTAACGTTTTGTAGGACAGAGGAAACTCTGATGACTCGATCATCTTCTTCATTCTCAGATTTCAGACATTTCTCGAATTCATTATGTAGTGATATTTTACCACGAAAGCTTTTTTGAAGTATTTTTCAAATGGATCGAATTAACAAGCGTCCACTTTTTTATTCAATATTCGGCGTATAGAAGTTTTACTGACAGATCTCTTAAGGCGCTCTTCAATGATGTTTGCCAGTTTCTGGTAGCAAGGTGTGGGATTTCTCTTCACGTAATTTAATCAAAAAAATTTTATGCAAAATAGTTATATATCGACCGTTCAAGCTCATTTTTATAAAGTGGCATTTTTTGAATATCAAATTTTTCCATTACTTCTTTAAAAACTGAAATTTTTTATTTTGTTTAATAATGAAATTTAAGTTATGTCTGTTTTAAAAATACAAAAACACGACACAACTTAAATCAAATAAGTTAAAAAAAAAGAACTCTGAAATTGGAAAAATATTGAGTAATCATCTGTTGAAGTTACCCCGAGCAATCACTCGTTGGAGTCACTTTTATCTGTTTGTAGTTACCTTTTTTCAATAGTTCCAGGGGTAACTTCAACAGAGTAACTACTGTATCCCTTTTCCAACCTAAGTGGATCTTGAAATTGAGGTCTCTCTCTATAGCGCGAGTTCGAATCCCACTAATGTTGTCTTAGTGACTGTCTTGGGTATGATAATAGGTGATTATCTGTGATTGCAAAGAAGATTATATAGGCATGTGTCTGAGACCATTTCACCATCGTATCCACAAACACGGTCAGCCTGGTAGAGGGGGTGAAGTTTTCCAACATCACAGTCATTCTAAACTGTTCAAAAAAAGTTTGGCTAAAGTCAAAAGAGACAACTCGTACCAGTACTTAAAACCGCGGGAAAAAGATAGGCTTATACTATTATAGTATAAACATTTGCAATCACATTTTACGATCATAACCCGTAATTTCAAAAACTTTTTTGGACGTAAACATACTGAAGCGTATTTCATAAAAACACAACGCCCCAGTTTGAACATTCAACAAGATGAAAATTTTTTCGCGCTTTTTTCCAAAATGGGCCATACTGTATGGCCCATACTAAAAAAAATAAGGCCCCTTTACTGTGAAAAATGTTTCTGCAGACATTCTAGATTTCCCACTTCTCAAGTCTACTTATTTTTTCTGTGAACGAATCTTTACTTTTGAAAATGGCGAAAAACTAAAACATGTCAACTTGACATTGTCAAGTAATAAAAAACATTTTAAAATATAATAGGAAAGGGTGCTTGATATTGAGAGCGCCAAAGTTGATTGGTGCGTAATTACTAAGGCAAAACGAACACGCGCTATACAGATAACTCTCATTTTCAAGATCCACTAAGGTTGGAAAAAGGATATTAGTTTGCGCGCACAAAACCTCATAAATCATGCAATATCTTCGAAGTTTTATCATCAGCATAAAAATTAATATATAAATCCAGAAATCGAAACTTCCTTGAGCGAAGTACCTTGCTTTCGACATTTTTACCATGCATATCTTAGATTATACTTACGTGTCCCGTAGAACTTTGACTTCAGAGACCTGAAAAATCGCGTGATTTGATTGGTAAATACACAAGAGTCAATGTGTATTGACCAATTAAATCACACGATTCTTTAGGTCTCTGACGTCAAAGTTCTACAGGGACGTAAGTATAATCTTAGATATTAACTTCCTGGAACATCAGGTCAATAAACGGTCGTATTTTTTGTCTTTAACTCTCAGCGTTTCTTTTTGATCACGCGTGATCAAAGTCCGTTTTTTCTTTATTAATTAAATTTAATTCCAGAAAACATTTTTTAAAGGTAACGCTACAAGTTACAGGTAAAACAATTTTTGAAGGGAAAATCTCACAATTAGAAAAAACCTCGGAGTGAAAATTCTCACTTAGATATGTAAATTAAATAGGTGTCCATTTTTTACTTTTGAAATTTCTTATTTCACATCGTCTTAAAACTTTCATGGAAAAAAAAGTTCCGCCAAGGCACCAGAGCCTATATATAGGCATTTTTATATATATAGGCACCAGAGCCTATATATAGGCATTTTTCAATGCTGACTACAGAAAGCCTAAGATAGTTGGAGTTTCATTTTTTTTCGCATAAGGAAGTTCAAACGATATATTTTGCATCGACATTGATTTCTGGAATTTGTTTAAGTTCTAGAAAATTTACTGATAAGAGCAAGGTATAGGATACACGTTGATACACAGCTACAGTGGTGTTCACAAATTATTTTGCTATCGGATCGATGCACAAGGATTTGAGCTACGTCATCGTTTTTTCCGATTTGATCTATATGATCAATCAAAAATTATTTTTTAATAGGTCTAAAAATTTGATGAAAAATCACAATTTTTAATAAAATGGTTATTTTTCCCTATAAAAGCAGATTAGTACACTTCTGATTATGATTCTGGTCGATATACTTGCTTAAAATTAATTTTCTTAATTAAATTTTTGTGAAATACTTAAAATTGAAATTTTTGAATATCACTTCTGAAAAAATTCTGTTGCGTATACCAATTATCTTTGTTTTGAGTGTCAACCATGCACAAAACACTTTTCTAAAACGGGCTATTTTCAAATTTTGATTGACTTAAGTAGGTCGCATTTGTTTTTTTTAGAAGTAAGTTCAAAAAAAAATCTCAAAAATCACCCCCCGTATATTTGAACAATGATGTTTGGACGAGACCATTCTACAGTGCTTTTTTTTGCCGTTTTTAAATGATTTTAAGTATGCTCGAGCCTATATACATGCCTTTATATCGAGACAGAGAGTGAAAATTTCATTATGTATTAAAGTGAAATGTATTAAAAGTGAAATGTATTTTTATCAAAATGTATTTAAAAAATAGTGAAATGTATTTTTGCGTAGGCGTTGTTATTGAAATGTATTTTTAGTGAATGTGGTCAAATCTTAAGTGAATGGTATTTTTTTAAGAGTGAAATGTATTTTTGGCATGAAATCTTGTTTCGAGAAATTATATTGTTATATTTTGACAAAAATTCAAAATAATTTTGTACTGATTTTCTTAGAAAAATAACCCTCTCAGCTATAGAGCCATAAAAGTGGCTTTCATTTTTTTGAAAGACCGGAAGGAAAAAAATAATTGAAATAAAAGTTTAAGGGGGTCGGTGCATTTTCACAGATACGGATATGGGCTCTTAATGAAAACTACAGAATTTTCAGATTACTGCTTTTTGAGAAAATTTTGAGTTCGAATTAAACTTTTCTAATTCGACAAATTGATAGAAATTTTGGAAAGACTTCCGAACATTATTAAAAAATGCCTTATTTTTCCTTTAAATTTTTTTTACAGTATTTGTTTAATCAACAAAAATTATTCTTCAAAATGGCCACTTTAACTTTTCGAGTAGGTGACCACATATTTTTTATTGCTATTTGAAAATCATATGACATTTTCTTGGGATTTTCGGTCGAAACTATTCGGAAATGTATCGAAAATTTTTCCCATTTCTTGTTCAAATTTTTCAAACTAATTTTTCTGGAATCCTTAGCTGAAAATATTGGGAATGACTACTTTCACTTTATTTAATATGTCTTTGTTTTGTTTCTTCGCTCTTGTTTTACTCTGATCATAATTTTAGCAATGAAACTACGGTTTGGCAGAAATTCGAGCGAAAATCAACCAAAACTGGTTAGGGGTAAATAAAACATACATGTAACATTTTTGTAAAAACTCTATATAAAAATACATTTCGCTTAGGTAGGTCGTTAGTTTGAGCACATTTCACTAAAATACATTTCACTCCAAAACGCCCACGCAATAAAATTGGGTTGTTATTTAAATACATTTCATCATTTTTAAATACATTTCACTATTTTTAGAAATACATTTCACTTTAAAGACATTTCACTCCCTCGTCCTGTATATCGAAGATCCTGCCTAGTAGTCGATTTATGTGAAGATAATAGATAGTGATTTCACTAATAAGCACCCTATCTGAGGCTCGATCACTTAGTTTCGCAAGAAAATGCACCTTTAAATTTTAAAATTGTAATTTTCGCTAATTATTGAAACTCGATTTCGCGCTCAAAAAAAATCAACTTTCGATTTCTGTTCATCCCAATCTCTCACACTGATAATGGCTGTTTACCGAAACGTCGAATAAAACAATCTTTGATTGAAAATATAATAAATACATTTCACTCACTTTAAAATACATTTCACTATTTTTAGAGAAATAACATTTCACTTTAAATACATTTCACTCCCTGTCCTGTATATCGAAGATCCTGCCTAGAAGTCGATTTATGTGAAGATAATAGATAGTGATTTCACATAAATCGACGGCTAGGCAGGATCTTCGTTATATAGACTCTGTGCTCACACGGGTTAAGTACTAATTTTATTTTTCTATTTTTACGGGTTCAGCCTCGAACTTTAGTTGTCAGGGTACTTCTTGTAAGGTATCTTAGTTAACCAAACAAGACGAGAATTTGTCTCTATAGTAACCATTCAAATTGATATTGGAGGCAACAAAAACTACTGAACAACACAGAGATTTTTTGAAAATTTGATTTTTTTATTATTTTTTAAACTCTTACCAATTATTTTGAGTGACCGTGAGACGTCCATAACAATACATTTTTAAGATGTTAAATAATCAAAATTATTCCAAACGCTTATAAAACTTTTATTTTTAAAAATGTTGTTTTTAATTTTTTTTTAAAGTTGCAATTTTCTAGAACTAATTTTACAGCGAAAACTGCTAAAGAGAGAAGTCTTGAGAGATAAATTTGTATTTTCTAGAATATCGACTCGAAAATCGACTTTGGGATTTTGAAGAACTTTTCGCTCATTCCCAAAACGACGAAATTTAAAAAACACGTCTCCCACAATAAAACAAGATGGGGGATTCGGACCCAAGGTAAGAGAGATTTCGCTTCATCAGCAAAACCGAGGTATACTCAGTAATAATCAGCTAATCAGAGCGAATACAGTCGGTTGCAACTTATAATGGCAATATTTGACCATCTACAAGGTGTTTTCTGTAAGGTGATTTCTATAAAAAC
Source organism: Oikopleura vanhoeffeni (assembly GCA_004367855.1). Taxonomy (NCBI): domain Eukaryota; kingdom Metazoa; phylum Chordata; class Appendicularia; order Copelata; family Oikopleuridae; genus Oikopleura; species Oikopleura vanhoeffeni. The sequence goes on from SCLH01001797.1 coordinate 64,257, forward strand.
ATGCCATTATTATACTATATCCCTTTATACTATCACACTTTTGGAAATATCCCGGCCTTACTACTTAAAAACACACTACGTTTGCTAATCAGGGCCGGGATATTTACAAAAGTGTGATAAAGGGATATGAGTCAAATAATCTTGAAAGCCTTAGAATTTAATTATCTGTCGTTTGACACTTCTCTCGAGAAAATCTGATTATATTTATCAGATTGAACTCTGTAGATAATTGTATAGACCCACTTTTGCTAGGACACTTGATTTGACTCATATACAGTAGAGTGCGTTTAAACGGACAGTTTGGTAGAACGGGTTTGGATCAAAAAGTCCTACTAGCGTGGGTTCAAATGAACATTTTGGCAATTTTAATTGTTCGTCACTTTCAAACGAGCAATTTGAATCACCAAATTCCCCGTTTACTAGTATATTCATGCTATAGGGACTTTTTGACCCAAAACGTTTCTACCAAACTGACCGTTTAAACGCACTCTACTGTACTATTTGTCAGCCAACCGATTGTATTTTCTAAGTTCTGAAAATCTGAAATGAGTAAATTTTGATCATTATCAGCTTCTTCAAATATATTCTGCCTTATTAGCGCTGCGTGCTCTCACTATCCTAATACCACGCAAAACGCACCAAAATGTCTAACCCACGCTTTAGTTACCAAGAAGAAGAAAAAAGATCGCAACAACGCGTAGGTATTATATTTGATATTGAGCAATATTATGCATGGGTTAGATATTTTTGTGCGTTTTGGGTCGAATAAGGATGTTCAATATTTACTTGCTAGTCCGCTTAAAATTATCTGAAAATGCCAGTTTTCGAGCTGATGATATGTCACCTAGAAGATATTTAGTTCCTGGATAAAGTAAATTTGGGGAACAGAACTTTTACAGTAGTCCTTTATATATCAAAGATTGGGATACCCAGGCCTTTACTTTCGCGTTGGCATTTGACCCGCGTTTGACCAATGAGAGCACCGGATATCACTACCTTGACCAATAAAAGCTTCGAAAATAAGTACGAACGCTTAAGTAGAGGTCCAGGGGTCCTCTTTTTAGATATGTAATTTTTGATTAATTTACTTAACTCGTAGACTTTATAAGTTAATCTGTACCCAGACTCGATTTCGGGCAACTAGTCGCCATTCTTATAAATCGAGCCATATAAGCAAAGTTTCATTATTAACATACATTTTTTATTAGTTTAAAATACAATTCAGCCAATTTGCTATACAATTGGAAGAAATTTTTTTTTCGATGAATTAAAAGGCATTTGATCCCCCAAAATAATCGGAAAGGTCAACTTTCTAATGAAAATATTGGGTCAATTATGCACCGAAAGGTCACTAGAGACCAAAAATGGTCAAATTTTTGAGATTTCACAGGGGGATTTCTGCTCTCTGACAACCTTTCCGTACATAATTGACCCCTAGTTGCTAATATTTTCATCAGAAAGTTGAGTCTTCCGATTCTTTTGAGGCTTGAAATTGACGGTAGTTTGATATACAATATATATTCATCGTAGATATTCATCGTAGAGACTTGTGAGTACCCTCAAAAGAATCGGAAGGCTCGACTTTCTGATCAAAATATTAGCAACTAGGGGTGAATTATGTACGGAAAAGTCGTCAGAGAGCAAAAATCCCCCTGTGAAATCACAAAAATTTGTCGTGATACACGATATACGGTAATTTGAAAAAGTTCTCAAATTACATAAAAAAACTTTGGGGATGAACTTCAAACTTTTTTAAGACTTTTTTCTCATTACACCAAAGTCCGAATAAAATCACGTGACGAAATAATTGAAAAATAAGGTTTGTAATATATCATAAATTAATCCTTATTTCTTGAAAAATAAGATCACGTGACGTTTTTGGACAATGCCGTTATGTTCAAAATTCTTAGATTATGTCTTTATCAGTCCTCAAAATTTTTCGGCGTAATTTGAGTTCTATTTTTGTACACTGGGTGCACCCTTATCCGTACGCACCCTTATCCGTACGATGAACCCTTATCCGTACGATTTTTTGGAAAGTTTGACGCAACACCCTTATCGTAACGCCCTTTCCGTACGGTAAAATTAGAGAACAATTTTCCAGATTTCTAAAATTTTCTATATTTTTTTCAAAAATAATGAACACTAGCTAACCTTGGCACGGTTTTGACTATTTTGGTGAATATATAGACTTTACAATACAACAAAATAATTATAATGTTTTTTGAAATAATCAGTTAATTTTCAGTTGTTTTTTTCTTGGTTGCATAACCGATGCAGAATCTCCGGTATAATCTTTTTTTATTCCATTATTTTTCCTGAATTTAAAGCAGCAGGCAGTCGACGGATTTTTCAGGGACAATAGTCGAATTATTAATACAACTTGTCATGTCGCTGGTCAGCCGTTCAAATCTTGAATAGGACAGATTCTGTTGTAAAATTTTCAATAATTTTTCAAAATAATCCTGATGGTAAGACTTTGTCAACAACGACCCATGATCTCCCGCCATACGATTATGGGGACCTCTGTCATTTTTACTAGATTTTCTAGCAAAAAAATTTTATTTAATTCAGCTTTTGCTTACCGACTATCCGATTGATTTAGATAGCTAAAACAGAGCACAAATATCTGGTGAATAATTGAATTAAAAAATTGGTCCGAATCCGACGATTGTTACCAATTTTTTCAGGAAAAACTAGTAATTAACAAATTCAGTAATTTCAGAAAAAGATTAAAATACATTGGTTCGATAACTAATTTTTATTTTATTCTCACAAGATATTTGTGCTCAGTTTGAGCTATCGAAGAATAGTTATCGGATGAGTTGTTTTTAAAAGCCGAATATAGTAAATTTGGCTTGAAAACTCGTGAAAATGACCAGGAGCCCCCGTAATTGATATAACTTTTGATAATTCAGACAGCAAGCATTCTGGTTTCTCTTCGATGTAAGTGATTATTTTCACTTTTAAAAGGTAATTGTCCGCCTTTTAATTTTCTTTGACAGTTTTTAAATAACTGATTATTTTTAAACGAAAGATAAAGAAATCAAAATTCCCATATCTAGAATTTCGTTATTTACAAATTACAGCCTATATATATCAGAAAATATTAAAAAAAAAATCTTCCTTTGCTCTTTTTTTCAGCTGCGACCCCGAAAAAGTACCCTTATCCGTACGATGTAGCCCTTATCCGTCACGATTTTTGGCCGAGCTGAGGCGTACGGATAAGGGTGCACCCAGTGTACTTGAACCAAAACCTTGTTTCTTAATTTGAAGGTCACGTGATTGTTTTTGGACTTTGGTGTAATGGAAAAAAAGTCTTAAAAACTTTCAAAGATGGTCCTAACTTTTTCCAAAAAGTGTTCTAATTTTTGAAAAAAACAGTACTATTTTGGCCAACCTTATTTCTTGAATATACGGTCACGTGATCATTTTTGGGCTATGGTGTTATGGAAAAAAAGTCTTAGAATTTTTTTCTGATCAGGATCAAAGGTTTTATTTGGTGATTCCAAAAGTTGTAATTGCTGGGTTTTTCACTACTTTTTAACGGACTTTAACTTTTGTTTGAAATGTTCAAATGTAAAAACAAAAATAAATTATTGTTCCGTAAACGCTGTTTATAATTAGTGTTAAGAAATAATTTTTTTTGAATAAGTACAGCAGGGTCCGGCGGATAGGTGAAATCCGGCTAATAGGTGAAGGTTTTGAGCGAAAAAACTTTTCCGGCGGATAGACGAAAGGCAAAAGATAGGGGTTTTTTATCAAAACTTCCTAGGCAAAAAGATAGGCGTTTTCGAAAAGCCAAAATATAGACATATTTGAGGATTTTTATGAATGACAAAACTATTCAATTAATTTGTCGTTTTATTCTATTTATCTAGTACAGTTGGTTTGCCTCAAAAATTTGCACACAATTTTTGTTCAAATAAATTCCCAGCAATGAGATGAGGAGACAGTCGAGATTTCCCTTCAAAAAATCTTCTCGAAGGTTCGATTTTGGNATATTTATTTTTTTTCATAATTTTCATTGACATTTTAACGATTTTCGGATAAATCTTTTTCGAATTCATGTTTATTTAAAATTAACTTTATTTCATTTTTTTCAATAAAATTAAATTTGTACATCCTAGAAGATTTGTAACGAAAAATTAACTTTAAAATCATCAAAAATTCTTACTCTGACCATATTATAACGCAATTTTAAACTCTAGATATTGTCCAAATTGACCAATCAGAGCTCATTTCCCCAAAAGTACGTGTATAGTTAAAAAGTACGCGTATAGTTAGAATTACGCGTATAGTTAGGGTTTTTTGACGACAAACTTTCTAACTATACGCCGCACCCCGCTGTATTTTTATAAATCGTTTTGAACATGTTTTATAGGTCGGTTTCTCACAAAGAATTCAGTTTTGCCAGTTTCAATACTGTTTAATATACAAATTGTATAATTATGTATAAATATTCGAAGTTCGGATATAAATTTAAAAAATAGACTATGACCTCATAATAGCGCATTTTAATAAGTTGCAATCGATTCACAAGACCCAGTTAACTCGAAATCGGTATTTTGTTTGTTTTATTTATGAAACAAAGAAACTTCATTAGTGCAAGCAAATTGGCATGGCCAGCCCCCTTAAGCGTCGTAAAATGCGATTAAATGGTAAATGGCGACTACTTGCCGGAAATCGAGTCTACGAGTTAAAACGGCCACTCTTCCGTAATTAAGGGGATTGTGGGTGCTTCCAGCAATTTGCTGGGGAAAAATAAGCCTTTTTTAAAACTTAAATATCTTTTGTGAGAATTGAGTGAACGTTATGTTACCAATGTGTATTATTGTAGTCGTAACCTTGAGAAGTCAAAATTGATCATTTTTAGAAAATATTATCAAATCAACCTTTAAATGCATAAAACCTAATTGCGTTGTATTTTTCTTATTGAAGTATACCGTCCTATCCACGTATCAAAAATCACATAATGCCGAATTATTGATCAGAAAAAATTCTCTACAATCGCAACCAAGAATATTTATAAATTCATCTTAATTCGCCGAAAATTATTTTTGAAAAATTCCTTGCTATAGTTAATATAGGCAAAATGAGATTATTTTACAAAAAAAAGTATACCTCACGAACGGTACATGTGATTATTTTCTCTTTTTCATAAATCCTTCTCTTTATCTTATTAACTTTTTAACCAAGAAAATTTTAATAATTTTTTCATATTTCTCGCAATCACTATTTCATGCTGATTTAATGCGCGCCATTATTACATTGATTAGGCCAAAAATTATAATATTGAAAGGCGCAAAATCTGAACAGCTATCATATTGAAATACTTTCATTTAGAGTAACTTTTTCTTGCGAGTTGATTTTTTTGTATTTTGAAATGATACCATATCTAGAATTATTTTCCAGTTTCATGCAAGTCCGAAATGATATATTTTTGGAAATTTTCTAGAATATTGGTCAAAAGTTCCAATTTTATTTGGTCTGAATCTCCGGGAAAATTGATCACTAATGGGTTATTTTGTCTTTTGATCATCTGTCATTATTCGGGCATTCAGTTAGCAAGCGATTTCAATGTTTCTAGAAAAAAATATCCAGAAATAATTTGGTGTTTTTTTAATTGCAAACGATTCCTGACGTGCTGAATGGTTAGGTGCAATTGAAAAAATACCGAATTTGCGACCGTGTCCAAAAGAACTACTGCACCCACAATCCCCTTAAGGGGGCAGTTTTTTCGCATATTTTGACTTTGAGTTAAGATTGTGAGAGAACGAAAGATGATAAAACAAAATCATTTACAGTATGCGGAAACACTTTCACACCAACTAAGAATTTTTGAATTTCTTGACAATCAGCTAGAGAGCAATTAAAACTAACGGGGACGTAAAAAAATATTTTATTGGCTTATTTTATTTTTCTAAAAAAATTTGCTTTATGGACCACAAAATTTACTTTATTACTTTTTGAATTCCGGTCTATATTTTTCCGATCTCATTTTTGACCTAGTTGTTAAAATTTCGGGTTTTTGTTTCCACTTTATTTAACTGAGTGGACTTTTGTTTGTTAAAATAAAAGCAAAACTAATAATTATTCTGACCTTTTTAGGGTCCTCTCAGGCCAGTGACACTTTTTTTTCAAAAATTTCATCAAAATTGTATGCCTTTGATAAAATTTGGTCGAAATACTTACAATTCAATTTCATAAAACAAAAAGATTTACAGTAAAATCGTAGAAACTTGAGCGACTTTTATGATTCCAGCGACTCGGAATCGGATTCCGTCGATTACCGGTTGGTATAAAATGCACTGTTTAAAAAACGATTGGAAAATAATTCCGAATCGAAAGAGCACTATTTTAAGAAAACGTTTCGACTTATGGAACGTTTTCCTTTATTTTTTGTCTGAAACTGTTAACGAAATGTTTTATCACCAATTTTTTTAAAAGAATAAGGGTGAAAAATATTTTTACGACAAAAGTTTTCGATGAAAAATCCACCTCTTTTTTCTTAATATCTATCGTCGTCTTCCTATGTTTAATAGGCTTAGGTAAAGATAGGCAGACAGCGATATGCATATTAAGATTCGCCGTCAATTTGATTTCAACCATGAAACGAAGGATAGGCAGGGTACTCATTTTCAAACGTTTACAAATACACACAAATCAGACAACAGGATGTCATTTTCAATTTTGACAAAAATTTCATTCTGTTTATAAATTATTATTGCACGAATAATTTATAGTAATACATGTAAAACTTAAAAGTAGACGCAAATCGTCTTTAAATATATGCAATTTTTCATCATCAGATAACTCTTTGGATAAAATGAACAAGGCATCGATTACAGCGGGATTTCTCTGACTGAAACAAATTATACTGCAACAAAACTTAAGGGGGTACCCTTCATGAATTGAGGCTCAAACAAAAACATTTCAGAATTTTATTCTTATAATTTTTTTCTGAAAATATGGATAATTTCAAATAAGCTGGTGGTATTTTCAACCCAATACAGCGTTAGGAAAGTACTTTTTAATCAGTTTGAAAATATCTTGTCTTGATTTTAAGCATTTAAATCAAAATTTATGGATTTTCAGGAATTAAAAGTACAGTTTTTAAAGAGAAAAAATCATCGAAATTTGGGTTTCGATAGTAACAGCTCTCCACGAACTCACCAGCTTTTGATTTATACAGGTTTGAGATGTCCTACTAAAAAATCCTGGAAGGAATAGGCTTTTGCGCGAGACCCTCAAAATCAGCTCAAAAAAACGTTTTTTAGCTATTCTGGAGCGAATTTATTTCAAAATTTTGAAAACGATAGTAACAGACCTGCGTACGTATTTCTTGGTTATTAAAAGCTACAAAAAATTTTCCTACCTTCAAAACTCACGGAGAAATAGGCTTTTTGCGACAAAAAATGACTCTATTTTGAAGCTCCTCCTTTTAAGGTACTATGCACGTTGAAAGGTTTCTTAAAATTTTGTCAAGACAATTTGGGCCAAAAAATTACAATGATTGTGGTCTCGAATCTCTAAGTCGTCAATTTTGGTAACTATAACTTATAGTCTATAAGACAGTATCATTGAGACTTCAAGGACCGAAAATAAAAAGAGATCACCGGCTCGGATTAAAGCCCTGTCACAGCTTATATCCCTTTATCACCTTTTGGTTAGAATGCGTAGCCACAACGTTAAAATCACACGTTAAAAGGAGTAGTGGCTACGCATTCTAACCAAAAGGTGATAAAGGGATATTTTCGCAAAAATAATTTTATTGGTCGAATGTGTAGTTCGTGAGAAAAATTACTTCTAATTTTCGGCCTCTGAACTCTTCTAGTTGCCGAACTTGACGTATAAGAGATTCAAGACTACAACCACTGATTTTTTCGCCAAAATAGTCAGGTTAAAAATTTTAAGAAAAAATTTAAAAGTGCACAGTACCCCCTTAACTTTAGGACGGTTTTTCAATTTTTTTCATACAGTGCAGAATTGAATTTCACTGATGTCATTTTTTGAAAAACCGCTCGAAGTTATGTTTTGTTCCAGTTAGAATACCCCCACTGTAATGACGCAAATCATAAATTATGATTCAAAATCGATCCCTTCGTTATATTCATTTTATTATCATTTCATTTTAAAAAGTAGTAATCACTATAGTCTGATTTTGTTAATTTAGTCTGTAACGTTTATTAATCTAATTTTGTTCAGATGGGATTTCTTCCAAAACTACACACTAAAAACATTAAACATAAAAATTGACAAATGGGGTAAATTCATTGGCAATGAAGACGCGAAACAAATTGTTTCCGATTTTATGGAAAAGAAAGACAAAATATGTCTTATTATCTGCTTGAATGCAGCTGGAGCTTTACAAGCAGCAGAAACAGGGCCAGAGAGCTCTAAAACAAAAGGTAATTTCTTAAAACTTTACAGTTATTTAACACAATTTTTTCAATAAATTTGAAAATCTGAGATGATAATGATAAGTCTCAGGCTGTTAAACAAAAGCTACCCCTCAATTTTTTGGTCTAATAACTCAAAAATTCTATTACAGCGAGTCAAAATTCTGACCGCATGATTGCCAAATTGATATTTTAAATCACTCTAGGCTTCAGCGCTTTCTAACTTGTTTGCTCCCTTGAGTTATGCTTCAAATGAATATAAATATTCTATTATCAAGTTTTTCCATTTTCGTTCTTTGAAAATCTTAAAAACCGCCGGTTTTACAGGAAAATATAAATTCGGCTCTCGCGCCACATGTAGTTATTCTAAACCCATACTTCATGATACTGTCTTCAGAAAACAGCTATGAAGTATGGACCATACTGTAAAGAGTGCCAAATAAGCAATTCTGATTGGTCAAATTTTGACAAATCAGAATCTCGATGATGCGAGATCAAAATATAACTGCTGTTAAGTGCCAGAGAATTGGCTTTTCATAAAAAATTATTACATCTAAAAAGGGGATACCTTGGCCTTAACTTTTGCGTTCGTGCTTGAACTAATTTTTCAAGCTCTAATTGGTCAAAAATAGTGATATCCGTTGCTCGCATTGGTCAAACGCGAAAGTAAAGGCCTAGGGATCCCAGTCTTTGATATATTTTTGGAAAAAAAATAAGTCTAGAAAATGGCCTTGACTCTGATTGATTGACATTTCAACCAATTATTATTGAGCTTTATACGATTGTTTTGGGAAATTAAGTTCATTTCTGTACCATCGAAATTTGCACGATCTGGAACAAAATCTGGAAAATATCAGTATAAAATACTAAAAACGTAATTTAACGCAAAAACAAGATATCAGAAATATAAATCCATAAGAGGTTACAATTTATTTTAAGGTGTTTACTTTGTTAAACGTACTGAAAGCACAGTTCCAAAAGATGATATCGACAAAATGCTCTCCTTTGGAGATCTATCTCAAATTCCACTAGAACATCTTTCCTCATTTGTTGATGACGTTGTCGACGGTATCTTATCCCACGGAGATAATTTCTCCAGTTGGCCAACGGTGGTATCCGGCGATGTTCGCTCACATGTTCACAAATTAAAATCTGAAGTTTATGAAGTAAGCGGCAGTGTAAAAGGTAAGCTTATAATATATGTAAGGTTCTGAAAAAGTACCAGTAGAAAGTAAATCGGCTTTTTATATTAGAAAATTTTTGTAACGACTGCTTCGGTCAAAAATGAGAAACCGACAAATTCCGAAAAAATAAAAAAAGGCTGTTTTGGAAATAATAACAGAGCGTTTTCAAAAAAAATGAAAAAGCTTTTTACGAAAATTTTTTTTTCAATTTTAATTTCCAAAAAAAAAAACATTTTTTCAAAAGAATAAAAAAGTTTTTCGAATTTTAATTTTCGTAGAGTAAATCGACTTTTTAAATAAAACAATTTTGTTACGACTAATTCGGCCAAAAAATGAGAAAGCGACAAATTCCGAAAATAATAAAATTCTTTTTCGGAAAAAGCGTTTTCGAAAATAACAAAAAATTTTCGATTTTTCGAAAAGGTTATTTTTTTTCGAATTTTTAATTTCCGAAAAGAATAAACACGTTTATCGAATTTTAATTTTTGAAAATGATATAAAAAGCTTTTTCGAAAATAATAAAAACGCTTTAAGAATTTTCAAAAAGAATAAAAATCTTTTTAAAATTTTCGAAAATAATAAAATAAGTTTTTTTCGAATTTTAAAAGAAATATAAAAAAAAGGTTTTGAATAAAAAATTAAATAAAAAAAGCTTTTACGAATTTCAATTTTCGAAAAAAATATTTCTATCATTTTTAACATTTATAACTACAACATATAACTGCAAACATTTCAACTAAAAAGCACAGTTTTTGTGCAACATTTTTTATATAAATCGAAAAAGCATATTTCTGGTCCATAATAATACATTTTTATTTACAGGCCGAACATTGCTCCCGATGCCCGCTGGTGTTGATGGAGTAGCTACTGACGGAGATTACTCTGTTATTTTGCACAAAATTGAAGGAATCGTAATCAAATGGACTCATCAAGTAAAAAGCGTTTTGGAGCTTAAATCAGGACAAGCACTTATCGACGGCAAAAACCCCGGCCCACAGGAGGAACTTAAATTCTGGGCGGATTTATCATCAAATCTACAATGCATTTATGAGCAGCTCAGCTCACCAAAAGTCAAGAAGATGGGGAAAATATTGAAAGAAAAGGACTCAAGCTATTTTCAATCGTTAGTCAATATGTATGACGATGTCAGAATTCATCTAGAAGAAGCGCGGGATATATCCATGCATTTAAAGGTATACTACAAAAGTGGCAAAAATGCCCAGGAGGCCCCTAATCAATATAACGTTAGCGTGGCTTGAACTAAGATACAGCATGTCACGTTTTTGCTTGTGATCTTAGTGTTTGCTCGAAACTGATCGAAACTGTTTATTGGTCAATGAGAATTTGAATTTGTTAAACACCTACGTGTTTGTAAACACAAACGATTTTATTGGCCGAGGTGAGCTAAATCAGATAACTAAGATCGCAAGCAAAAATGTGACATGATGTATATTATATTATATACATAGGGTGCGCACCGGGATGCCCAATGGCCAAACTAAAAGTTTGCATGAGTGTTCTTTGAGCTAAGGGGGGTTATCGTAACCAAAAAAATGGGCCCCCTAGTGGTCAGAAAATCGCTCTAGAAAACTCTATTTTATGGCTTCAAACTCGATAAAAAAGAAATAAATATTGATTTTTTTCAATTAAAAACGGCACGAGCGTGACCGCATCGAAATTTGGGTTTAAACAGAATAAATAATTTTCGAATAAGTTTGAAGAAAAAATTTTGGTCATTTGATGGAAAAATTTACCCATCGAAAATGGCAAAAATGTTTTTTTTAGACAAATTAATTCAGGTTACGGCCATCATCCACTTTTTATTTGATGAAATTTCTTGCGGGCGATGCGGACCTGCTCAAATCGTCAATTTAAAATTTTGGCCGGTAAAAATGACCATTTTTTCGCGTGGTAATTTGGTCCTAGATTTTTTTTCGCATTTATTGGTGAATGGCGTTATTTAAAATATAATTTTTTGCACGGCGCGTTGCCTATATATACAGTATATCGAAAATGATCCCTACTGCGCCCTTTACACCACGCGTCATAACTTTGAGAAAGTGACCGATGAAATAGCGGGATTCTTGAATTTAAGTCGACAATCGAGTATTCTGATTGGACACTGGCTCATAGTTATGACACGTGGTGTAAAAGGCGCAGTAGGGATCATTTTCGATATATCCTGCTCAGAGGAAGTAAACACAAAATCCGGAGAGAGAAATATCAGTGTGATGTAAAAATTCTATTATAAGGATTTTAAGCAATGGGTAAGAGTAAAGGCCGCCTGTCGGGCAAGCAGAAACGGTTATTTCCCAGTCTAGTACATTCTCTCGATTTGTGTGTTCACTCTCTCTGAACAGGATATATGGTATTTTTACGGTGTTTCCCGAACCACGTATTGTTCATCATTTGGCGGACACTTGATTTTTTTTTAAATGGACAGCCTAATTTTTTAACCCCAAACTTCGATGTTTGTCAATGACACTATTTTTTAGCCTCTGCGAAACTTATTAGATGATATTGAACAAACAGACATGACCGAGATCGAGCCAAAACTGTCCGCCTTGTATCACTTGGTGGCGCTAATTTGGGCGTCATCGGATCATTATCGTACCCCTGCTAGGGTTGTTGTGTTGTTGCAGGAAATTGGTAACTTCATTATTGAGGTCATAAAGACATACCTTGATCCAGAAAATATTCTTAAAGGAGAAGTAGATGAAGCACACGATCAAGTCAAAATAGCAGTTAAAGTTATGGTTAAAAATGACTTTTCAAATTCAAAAATAGACAATTTTTTATTTTATCTTGGAACTTATTGATTCAAAATTGCGCGGTTTTATATTATATAATTAACTCTTTGTCGCCAACCAAAGTCATTACTAAACCCAAACTATAAGGATAAATTCGAATTTTTGTTTAGAATTTCGATCAAAGAATTTCTTTTAATATCCTTTTCCCAACGGAAGTCCATCTCGAAAACGTTTACAATCTCTATAGCGCGTGTTCGAATCCCACTGATGTTGTCTGAGTGATTATCTTAGTAATTGCTTGAGTGATTACATGCCGATAATATTTAGTGGTCCCATTATCAAAACCCTTGCCTATAATCATACCCAAGACAATCACTCAGACACCATCAGTGGGATTCGAACACGCGCTATAGAGATAGTAAACGTTTTTGAGATGGAGTTCCGTTGGGAAAAGGGTATAGCATTTTACCTGCTAGAATAGTCCTTTCAAACTTTATAATCAAAAATATAAAAATTAAAGCTTTAAATGCAAATTTTGTAACCTGACCACTAGACGGCAGAGATATTTTTTGGTATTTCGAATATTTTAAGCCCTGATTTACGCTAGGAGTGACTTCGGTTTGATAAAGGATATTCTAATTTTGAAGTTATCTTATCGTAAGGTAGGAACGTAAAAATCGACCAGCTCAGATTTAAAATAAATTTTCGAAGCACTTTTAGTTTCTGTGCCGAAATTAAAAAAGGAAAAATTTTGTAAAAAAATTAAGTCCCGTTTTCCAAAAATCAGCATTTTTTGAAAATTTTTGGCCTCACATTTGACTTGAAATTATTCTTGAATTTATTTTGAAAATTCCAAGCCAAAAAATAATGCAATTTCAAAACAAAAATTTTTTTTTTCGCATAGATCAATTTTTATTCACGATTTCCTAGAACATATCAAAAAATCACCTACCGTACCACGGTAGGCAAAAAAATGTCGGGCCTACCTTACTCTATCCGATAGAGTCTATCGTCAGTTTGAATCCTCTTTTTCAGTTCTTAACCATTTTAATAGTTCTTGTCGACTTCAAGCGGCTGTATTTTGAATACTGCGAAAAATTACCATCATACTTTAAAGAAGGTCAAGAAAAAGTCCTCTGGGAGTTTCGCCCGGTCCTGATTTTCCATCGGTTTGATAAATTTACTCAGCGAGTGAATTTAATCGCCGAATTTTTCCGGTCAAGTATCGAAATGATGAATTTGGAAAAGGTGGAAATTGGCGGTATCCGAGGCCATTCTCTTTCTTCTCAGGTTTTGACGCTTTTTGAGGAATTTCAAGAATTGCACAAAACCATGTCTGAGACCACGCTTGACCCACTGGACCCAGACGATGCGAGATTTAACGATTTGTACGAAATGTTTCGTCACAGATTATTCGACATGGACCGTCGATTGGCGTCTATTCTCTGTCAGGCATTTGACGATTGCTCCTGTGTCGAGCAAATGTTCAAATTACTGGCAATTGCCGGTACCCTTATCGAAAGACCGGTAATTAAAGAGGACTTTGACGTCAAATACAAGGTCCTCATTGCCCAGTTTGATCAGGAGCTAAACCAAGCCAAGACAATTTATGATAACTCGTTTGAAAACCCACCGCTGCACAAAAACCAGCCCCCTACCGCAGGGCGGTTAAAGTGGGCGAATGAGCTCCTTGGGCGAATTCGAGAACCGCGCGAAAGATTTAACCTCATCGAGCACGCTTCGATTAAAACCGAAGAAGCTATCATCATTTTTGGCAAGTACGACCAGATGGTCCAGCTCATCAAGGATTTCAAGGTTGAAACCTACAAATCCTGGACAAATAAGGTCGACGACGACTGCCAATTTAACCTTTCGAAACCACTGATCGAAAGAGACCCCGATACCAACCTTATCACCGTGAATTTTAACCCTCGGCTGGAGGCCGTTTTACGAGAAGTTCGATATTTGAAGTTTATGAGCGAAGAAACGATCCCGGAATCGGCAGCCCTACTTTTCGAACGTCACGATACCTTGAGATTATGGGTTGCGTCTCTTAGACAAACTGTTCATTGGTATAATAAAGTCCGAAAGACCGTTTTAGACGTTGAATTCCCACTTATTGAAGCGCAATTGGTCGAAATTGACTCTCAACTCAAGGATGCTGAGACCAGCTTAAACTGGAGTGGAGATGTTTTAGAATATATCAATTCTATTTATAAGGTAGTTCAAGATATTGAAGAACGGGTTCAAAAAGCAAAAGATAATGTTACTAAAATTAACGAAATTATGGATGTTTGGGCCGAGACCGCCATTTTCGATAGAAAACATGATACTAAAGAACCAGGTCTTATCAATCTTGGTGATAGAGCTGACAGGAAAGGGACTTTCGTGCATTTTAAAAAAATATGGCCATATTTTTGAAGTTAATTTTGAAATTTGATCCGATTCTTAAAAAGCGAATTTGAAATATGACCTCGATTACAAAAATAAATTTGGAATTATGAATATAAGTCATGTTTTTTGACCCTAATTTCCAAAACAATACATTCAAAATCAAATTGATATATATATATAAGTTAGTATATAATATACACTGTTAGTCATATACAGTATGTGTTTTCTACTCCGGAAATGGCAAACCGCTTTGAAGCCAATTCCCGCCAATTAAAAATGGCAATTGGGCCATTATTTTTTTAAGCCCTCGTTGTCGACGAAAACTCGGCTTTCAAAATATAATCAACCTAGTTACCATATTTTATTGGCGGCAATTGGCTTCAAAGCGGTTTGCCATTTCCGGAGTAAAAAAATACATACTGTAATATGACCAAATTTATTATAAATTGTATAATCTGACCGTATTTTTAAAAGTTAATTTTGAAATATTAACATATTTTAGATAAACTTATCTTGAAATATGACCCTTTTTATGAATAAAACAATTTGAAATATGACCCTATCTTTAAGAAATTAAATTAAAAATATGACTTTTATATAAATTAAATTTATATTTTAAACTTATCTTTTATACATAGGGTCATATTTCAAATTATTTTTTATAAAGAGTGTCATATTTCAAAATGAATTTTTTTTTAATTTGTTTCAAAAATCCTTCATAGACTAAAAAAACGATACAATCTTATCGAAGAAGGTGGTGTTAAAATACATGGTCTCATAGCTGAAAATATTGCATATTTCAAGGCAAACGAAGAAACCACAGAATGGGCCGCTTACAAAGAATACATTGATGATATGATCGTCGAAGGATTCTTTAACGCCATCATCACGTCACTTGAATACCTTCAACTTAATATGTCAACCGATGTCAAACCATTTTTCAACGCTGAACTTGAACTTCAAATGCCGGAAATGGTCTTTCAGCCAAGTCTTAATCAAAATATTCACGGTGGATTTTACGATCTTGTCGAAGGTCTTTTGGCGGATATTTATCATATTGCATCGCTTGTACCAAGAGTCACCGGTACTGAACGATACCAGGCAATCATGGAGAGTCACGAAGATCTCAACGATCTCAGAGGCGATATCATGAGTAAGTTTTAAATCGAATTAAAGTCTAGAAATTTATAATGTAAATTATGACCTTGAAGGCCCATAAAACGGCATAAAGTCTTTTTTTTTGACATTTTCTAGGACAAGCATGTCGATCGAATATTATTAATTCGGAAGCATTTCAAACCATTTTATGCTGCCACTTTGCGCGAATTTTTTTTGAAATTTCGGAAGAGAGCAAAATCGACGGTCGATTATCGACCATAATCTTATTTTTCCAACTAAAGGGCCTATCAGTAGTGAATAGGGTGTCAAGACAGTTTTCATTGCGGCTTTTGGAAATGACTTAAACCATTGAGTTTTACCATAGGCTATCGTCGATAGCTCAAAATCACTGATTTATGAAAAAGATCTAACTAGATAAAATTGGTCCGAATCATTTTCCGGCCTTTTCTATTTTTGTCAAAAAAACATTTGAGATTTATTATTAGTTTAAAAAAAATGGAAAAACCCTCCGATTCGGACCCATTTTTCTCTTAATATGTGGTTATTTTGAGCTTGCTGAGATGTAAATCGTGTCGAAACCCTATTTACAACTAAGAGGCACTTTGGTTGGGAAAAAAAGAATAGGGTAAATGTAAAACATATATAATTATTTCATGTTAGGGTAAAATTTGTCTTTCAAACAATGATAGGCAATTTTTCTCTCAATCGCAGCTGTTTTCCAAATTGGCTTTTATTGCGTTGAAAATTTTGACTCCAATACTGAGAATGAGATATAAGTTATATTACAGACCCTCAGAAGACAGATCCTAAATATTTGAAAAAATGCGGAATCTAAGCATTTGGTTGGCTGATCCCTCCCAAATCTGACCAATGAAATCCCGCGTTGTTTGTATCATTCAAATATTCAGGATATGTCCTCTGAAGGTCTGTAATACAGATAATATAACTTATATAATATGAAAAAATTTTTGGACGTCACGTGATCAAAATATAGCGATTTTTCGTATTTTCGGTATTTAATTATTTTAAAACAAATGCCGAATCGGTATTTTTTGGGTCAACGCCACTTATGAATGAAATTAACACAATTTCTGGAAAATTTTTTGAAATTTGTCATTTTCAGGCTCTCAAACCTTGATTTTTTGATAAAAAAAACTTAGAAAGTGAAAAAAAGGGATGGCCGTTTGGTCCAAAATTTGTTTTGTTATTATCAAAATAACCGCCTTGTTGACTCTAGTTACCACCAGTTTTTTGGCACATATATCTCAGATAGATGGTGTCATATTACATTTTTTGGAGAATTTTCAAGTTTTTTCAGAGTATTTTTCGACAACTGGACAAAAACAAATTTGCTGAAATTTTTTTTGCAGGCGTTTCAGACAGTTTGAAAAAAATTTCGAAAAAATTTTTGTTTGAAAAAATTTCGAAATTTTTTTTTTCATTTTTCCCAAATTGTCTGAAACGCCTGCAAAAAAATTTTCAGCAAATTTTTTTTTGTCCAGTTGTCGAAAAATACGTCGAAAAAATTTCGAAAATTAAAGTTTTCGTTAGAAAAACAAGTTTGATGAAACTACGTGATATTACTTCATCGTAGGCCCCAGGAGATGTTTAGCCTGGTAGATTAATTGAACCTAAATCTCACATCCCAAACTATAATTGAGGATGTGAGATTGCTCGACCAATCAGGAACGAGCGTCAAAGTAGAGTCATATTTTGTAGCAAAAAGCCTATTTCTTCGTGAGTTTTGGGGGTAAAAATTTTTATTCATTTTATGAACCACAAAAAACACACACAGGTCTGTTACTATCGTTTTGAAAAATTCGAAATAAATTCGGTCTAGAAAACGCAAAAAACGATTTTTTGAGCTGATTTTAAGAGGCTCGCGGAAAAGCCTATTTCTTCCTGGATTTTTAAGTCACAATATTGAAACATATATTAATGAACAGTNCAAATTTTATTCCGCGTTTTGTGTTGATTTTTTTTTTCAAAAATGATATTTTTCCAAAAATGATAATTATTTCGAAAAATCGATTTTTGACAAAAAAAGAGGGTTTTTCGACTATATACTCCAAAAGCTCCATAAAAAGTTGTATTCTGACTGGAGAACACCTACGTTATGGTCATGATATCAATAAAAAGTCCCGCCGGATCCCGCGCGCCAAAAATTTCTTTTTGAAAATAAAAATTCTCCTTTTTTCCTAAGTATTCAAAAAAATTGTAGCAAAAAAAAAATTTCGAAATTTTTTGCGCGCGTTTAGACAATTTAAAAAAAATTCGAAAATTTTTCAAAATTTTTGAAAAAAAAATTTTTGAAATTTTTCAATTTTTAAATTGACTAAAAGGCCCGCAAAAAATTTCGAAATTTTTTTTTGCTACAAATTTTTTGAATACTTGTTTTTTTTTGACTTTTAACATATCTTGATACCATGGAAAGTTACTCTTACCCTTGTGAGCAACAGAGCCACATTGTGGCTCCAGCATACCTAAAATCATCGAAAAAAGACAAAACTGGATCGAGAATCTTTTGTTTCAAATAATTATAAAGAATTTAGATTCGGTTTCAAGAAATATTGAATTTTTCTTCGAATGTTTTGTTCCGGCATTACGGGAGTTTGATTTATCAGGATTTTTAGCCTATGTTCACTTCCGTAAAAATTATTTCGGAACTGGACATACAAATCAAATGTGAGATTAGCCAGTTTTTAGGAAAGTGTTTTGTGCATGCATAACAGTTGAAATAAAAATTTATTGGTATCTAGGGGCAGACATTTTTTCTTAGGAAGTGAAATATCTAAATTTTCACTTCAAGTATCCATGAAAAAATTTAGTTATTATAAAAGTGAATTTTAACAATCAAAATTGTCCACAGTTGTACTTCATTACATATTTACTGAAAATAAATAGAACAATGCCATTATCTGCTTTTAGGGAAAATAAACATTTTCATCAAAAATCATGATTTTTCAATCAAAATTTTTAAATTATTTATAAATTACTTTTGATTTATGAGATAAAATCAAAGCGGACAAAACTATACGTAGGCCAGATTCTTGTGCATTGTTTTCGACAGAGATAAAATTGTAAACAACTGTGACCGTGTATCACGTGATATGTAACCTTGCTTTTCTCACTAGTTTTCTAGAACTCAAAATAAAATTCTAGAATATGAAATGTCGAATGCAAAAATATGACCTTTCAACTTCCCTTATGCAGACAAAATTAAAATTCCAACTGCCTTAAAGCTTTCTGTGAACAACATTCAAAGTAGAGCCACAATTGTGGCTCTGGTGCCTTGCGAACTTTTTTTATATGCTCACAAAGGGTTAACCTATAAGCGCTTAACTTCCCCTATCTATTTATGAATTATCTCAGGTTAGCTGAAAAATAGCTAGTTATGCTCACCTCACACAGCTGAACCAACAAATTTTCCCGATTTTTATGCTTTGAATATTTTTTTGAAAATATGGACAATTTAAGTATGACTGTAAATTTTTCATCCTCCAACTTAGCCTTGAACCGTACTTTATTCATCATTTTAAATAATATCTTAGTCTTAAATTTTAAGGATGTGGGGACGATAATTTGGGCTCTTTTTACACATTTCAAGCAAGTTTCTGAGAAACCTGGCTTCCAAATAATTAATTTTCTTTCAAATACGTAGTACAACTCTTAAGGAGTTGCCAGTTTACTATTAGAGCATTCTGATACTCAACCTACGCTCAGAAAATGGTTTTTAGTAGGGCGTCTCTAGAAAGTACTGAAAAGCCTACTTCCTCATTCATTTCTCATCATTTTTACTTGTTATTTGCAATTTAACTTCCAATATAAATGCGCATCTCCGAGCGCGTAGAAATTTAAAAATTTTGCCTCTAGGGTCAAAACAGCGTTAAAAGTCTAACCAAATAGGTTTTTTGACCACTAGAGGCAAATTTTTAAAATTTTCTACCGCTCGGAGATGCGCATTTATATTTGGAAGTTAAATTGCAAATAACAAGTAAAAATGATGAGAAATGAATGAGGAGTAGGCTTTTCAGTACTTTTAGAGACGCCTACTAAAAACCATTTTCTGAGCGTAGGTTGACGTATCAGATGCTCTGAATAGTACTGGCAACTTCCTTAAGAGTTGTACTACGTATTTGGAAGAAAAATTAATTTATTTCTGAAGCCAGGTTTCTCAAGAAACTTTGCTTGAAAATGTGTAAAAAAGAGCCAAATTAATCGTCCCCACATCCTTAAGCATTTTTATCAATAATTATGGATTTTCAGGAGTTAGAAGTACTGTTTTGAAAAGAAAAAATCATCGAAATTCAAGTTTCGATAGTAACGGCCTACGCGAGGTCATCGACTGTTCATTAATATATGTTTCAATATTGTGACTTAAAAATCCAGGAAGAAATAGGCTTTTCCGCGAGCCTCTTAAAATCAGCTCAAAAAATCGTTTTTTGCGTTTTCTAGACCGAATTTATTTCGAATTTTTCAAAACGATAGTAACAACCTGTGTGTGTTTTTTTGTGGTTCATAAAATGAATAAAAATTTTACCCCCAAAACTCACGAAGAAATAGGCTTTTTGCTACAAAATATGACTCTACTTTGACGCTCGTTCCTGAGCAATCTCACATCCTCAATTATAGTTTGGGATGTGAGATTTAGGTTAATTAATCTACCAGGCTCAGATTTTGGCCGAAAATCGATTGGTGGAATAGCTAGATATAACCAAATATACAATATAACCAAATTTCAATTTTGATCTAAAAGTTGAATTTAGGCCGTGTCAAGAAGGTTATGAACGACGCCACCGCATTTTCATCCTCATTCGACACTTACTCCCACTTGTGGTGCGATGATCGTCAAGAATTCCTCCGCCAATTTCTCACTTATGGGCACATTCTCACCCAAGAAGAAATCGAGGCTCACGCTAACGACGGTGTCCCAGAATCTCCGCCTACTTTAGATCAATTCAAGGAAGAAATCGACTCGTACGAAGAGCTCTATCAGCAAGTTTCCAAATTTAGCGATATCGAAAGATTCGACGGTTGGTTCAAGGTTTCCATTCGACCTTTTAAGCAATCGCTGCTTAATATTATCAAAAAATGGTCATTTATGTTCAAAGAGCATTTGATCAGACATGTAGAAAGCTCGTTGAGCGATCTTCAAGAATTTATTGCCGCTACCGATTCTGGACTTCAGCAACAAGTGGTTGAGGGCGATTTCGAGGGTTTGGTCGGAGTTATGGGTTATATTATTGCTGTTAAAGAGCGTACAAATAATACTGATAACATGTTCGAACCTCTTAAACAGACCATTGAACTTCTTAAGGGAGGTGACTAAATCCTTGCAAATTTATTTCGAGTTAAACTTCGTTGCAGGTGATTAAATATTTTTTAACACGATTCGTGCCGTCTTTTTTGGGAGCGTGCTTTCCGTACCCAAATT
>SCLH01001797.1:88354-103894 GCA_004367855.1 Oikopleura vanhoeffeni
TTTCCGATATTAGCTCTAGGATCTGTTTCTTTGAAAAAAGCTGAGGGACTCGTATTCAACCGCGGTTAACCAGATGGTTGGTGGGAGTAAAAAATTACAGTCAAACTTTAATATTATTATTAAAATAATGTTGATCTCATTCATAACCATGATTGAAAACTTTGATAAGATTGCGTTTTGTTTTAATGCTGTAACTTTTTTTCAATAATATTTTTTGTTCGAATTTGATTGAAAACTTAAAAAAATCTTAAATTTGTTTCATTTTCAATTTTTGACACCCATCCGCTACATCGACTTCCAAAATTGTTTTTTCAAGAATCTATTTTGTACTCATCTTTTCAAATAAAAATAAACAAAAAAAATTTGCTCAAAATTCGAGTCAAAAATGATAGAAAACTATAAAAAACTCAAATTTTTTTTTTCATTTTCAATTTTTGACACCTGTCCGCTACATCGATTTTCAAATTTTTTTTTCCAATTATGTATTTTGTGCTCATCTTTTCGATGAAAAATAAACAAAAAAAATTTGCTTAAAATTCGAGTCAAAAATGATAGAAAACTGAAAAAAAATCAAAAATTATGTCTTTTCATTTTTAATTTTTGAACCCCGTCCGCTACATCGATTTTCAAAAAAATTTTTTCAGAAAATGTATTTTTCAGACTGCATCTTAAAAAATAGTGCGACGAAACTAAATACCAAGCGCCTATTTTTAAAGTGGAAAAAACCTGTTTTTCGTCAATTTCACGATTTTTCAACTTCAATTTTGACCAATAGTAACCTTTTCAAAAAAATTTTCATATATTTTTTTGAACTTCTGACAAGTTGTTTAGTAAAAAGAGTCACCTAAATATATTTATATATGAAATGTCAAATCGCATTTCCCACCCTACTCTAGCACCACTGCTGTTTTTTCATTTTATGAGTACAATTTATCAGTTTTCTGAGGTCAACCCAAATCTAGAGTTCTTAAATTTAGAGGTTTTTTCATGTCAGCTTTTCATGTCTGCATTCGAACCATATTTCAGGAAGTATACCTGTTACGGTCAACTCGGTGCGCGGCGATCCGCTGCGCAAGCTATTACTCATCGTCTCCTATCATTTTGTAAGGAAAGCAAAATCACAGCCAATCAGAGACGCGTATTCGACCAACGCTATTAGCGGTGAGCCCCGAGTGGGGTGTACCTTTGTAGCAACGTGTTGGCCGGACATGATAATATTCCTATTCCAACTAAAACTCGTTCTAGATCTCGCGGTTAAGTTGTAATCAAATAAATTAAAATGCCTTATTTGATTCCACTTTACACCGAGAGATGTGTATTGAGTTTTAGTTGGAATGAGATAAATCTCATCGCACATTTTTCTTAAAAAATTTTCAAAACGAGAGTTATTTTTCTCAAAAAACAAATTCAAAATATTCTATTCCTATATATATATGATATATCATATTCTTTTTTCAACAAAAGTGACTCTATAGTAATAGGTATTAACCTATTACTTATAGGTTATCAAACATATTATGAGATCAATTAAACGAAAAATTGGTCAGAATCGGACCATTTTTCTATTCGAAAACTTTTGAGATTATAAATAAGTTTTAATTATAAATTAAAAAAAAAATTGAAAAATGGTTCGATTCGACCAATTTTTCTCTCAATATCCTTTTACCAACCAAAGTCCATCTCAAAAACGTTTACTATCTCTATAGCGCGTGTTCGAATCCCACTAATGTTGTCTAATTGATTGTCTTTATGAATGATTGAGTTGATTACACCACCGACTCAAATTTTAGCGGTCCCATATCAAGCACCCCTGCTTATGGAATTCATACTCAAGACGATCACTAAGACAACATTTAGGTGGGATTCGAACACGCGCTATAGAGATAGTAAACATTTTTGAGATGGAGTTTGGTTGGTAAAAGGATATGTGTGGTCATTATGAGTTTTTAACAACTCAATCAGATGAGTCGGTTCCAAAAGTCGGAATGTAAACGAATTGGACACCCTTTTTACTATAGAATGTCACTTTTGTTCGCAAAAAGACATGCAAGATCTCAAAAAAAAAAATCGTGAAATTATTAGGGATTTATTAGGGATTTATTCACCCTTAAAAGTCATACAATCATGAAATGTCCGAAACCTCGTATCAACAGCTTCATGACCTCCCGGAAAAGTGGAACAACACCAAGAAAACAATGGTGACAGTAAAGCAAGAAGTGGCTACTCACCAAGCCGTAGAAGTGGCTGATATCCGCCGCAAATGCACCAGTTTTGATGTTCAACAGCACGAGCATAGAGAAAGATTCCGTAAAATGGATCTTTTCAAATATGATGCAGGCTAGGTTAGTCACGGTCGTTTTCAGGTCGCAAAATGGTCGATTTTACGGGAGCGTGCTTTCCGTACCCAAATTGGCCAATCGACTTTTTTGTCCTCCCTATACTTTGTTAAGGTGGGTACGGAAAGCACGCTCGTGCTTTCCGTACCCAAATTTGTCTGCATTATTTTTTTTTATTCAGATCAATTTGGTCTGAATGAAAAATATGTTGTGAAAAACGCAACGTCATGATTATTTGTAATTAGGCTGGTTGAGGAATTCCACCGACTGCACTTGAGCACAGTCATAGGCATAACTTCTGCCCATAAGTAGGGTCAGTACCGGGAGACTTATCTGCGAAAGCTTTTTTTTCATGCACTAATTGTGACCACTTGGAGGCTCCAAAATTTTTTCCATGTTCGGAATCATTCTTCTTGAGAAAGTTTCACCCCATTAACTCATAGAATCCGGGCTAAGAGTGTTAGTTTTGCAGATGAGTCTCTTGTACTGACTCTACTTATGCGGCATAAGTTATGCCTATAACTGTGCTTCAGTGCAGTCGGTGAAATTCCTTAACCACCCTTATGACGCATAACCATGACGATGCGTTTTTCACAACATATTTTTCATTCAGACCAATTTGGGTACGGAAAGCACGGCGTGCTTAGCGTACCCAAATGGGTACGCTAGACACCGACTCGCATTTTTGAGTGTTTTTTCAAAAGACGAATTATAACGTAAAAATGATCGATCTAAAGATACTGCAGATTATACGTAGTAAGCTTAAAAGTGACAACATTTTTCCGAAAATGTTATAATCCAAGAATATTCAAGTGGCAAAAAGTTTTCCATCAAGAGAAAAAAAATTAAAAAAGTGCAAATCTGTCAAAATGGACCGACCCCCTAAAATAGTTTGATCTAACTAAAACGTTTCTTTGAAAAATATGACTCACGTTTGTTATAAAATATCACTTCCCTCGAATTTTTTTGGAAAAATGACCTCACTTTCGAATGAAATATTACCCCACTCAATAAGTTCACTGAAATAATTAATTTAAAAATATGATCCCACTTTTTATAAAATATGACCTCACTGAAATATGACCACTTTCAAAATATTACATGACTACAAAATATGACCTCACTTGATATGATCTTACTAACAATATGAACTATCTTGGAAAATGACTTCACTTTTAAAAAAATCAGACCTCACGCAAATATTTATTTTACCAATATGATTTCACTTATCCATTGCTAACCAAGTTGTTATTGCGCTTGCCATTATTTCGAGGAATATGACATCAACAAATTACTTTGATTTCTGCTTAAAATTATAAAAATTTCCGGAATTATCAATTATTCGAAAATACGTCTTCACATTCGGAAAACAACTGAAATTTGCAAATTTTTAAGGAGTCTGTAGCCAAGGAGGCGAAGAGCAAATGACGTATTGTATATTTCATTTGCTTGCTATCAGTATAATCAAAGCTGACTGTACTGTTATGAGTTGAGTTTAGTCGCAATTACGTGAAGATGCCCGACAGTAAACATAATGATCGGCAGAAAAAATACTATTCCGGAAATACAATAACAAAGATTTGATACGTGTTTAATAAAATCACACCGATTTTGTTATTTTTTAGTTGGGATTTGATGCACAAAAATGTATTATTTTGATCACTCGAGCTAGCCTACTTGTAAGGTCTCAAGGTATCTTTCGATACACAAGACAAATAAGAGCATTATTGATTTTAACTGAGTTTACCGAAGTCGGTTACGTTCTCAAATGTTTTTTGTTAATTTACCTCAAATTTTCGTAGTTATTTCAATCAGAAATTGTGATTTTGTTTAACAATTAATTCAATCAAAATTTTAATCATGTAAATAATTAAAACGATGGCGAAAATGTGACAATTTATCTAAACTATTCGAAACGTAACATTGGTTTTTTCACATCAATCTCAGTAGCGCCCTCAAAATTTGAAAAAAGCATCTTTACCCAATTGATAAAAGCACTTTTGCAATATTGTCTTAGGCGCTTCTAAGTTCGATTTTAAAAATAAGAAATTTTAATGTTGCTTTTATTCTTACAAATTTGCATATTTAAATATCTAAATAAACAATATTTTCAAATTATTTTAACGAGAAAGTTCTTTCAAGCAGTAGTTTGGTTGAGCTCGGTTAACCGACAAATACCGGTGTTGACAAATACCAATTAAGGGGGTGCATTTTGACAGATTTGTACTTTTTTTTTTGTTTTTTTTGTCTTGAATCAAGACTCTTGATGAGAAACTTTTTGCCACTTTTTAATTTTCGAATAAAAACGTTTTCGAACACAAGTTGCCACTTTTAAACTTACGTTGTATAATCTGAATTTCTTCTGATTGATTATTTTTACTTTATAAATCGTCTTTTAAAAAAACACTCAAAAAACGCGCGTTTGCTATCGAAGGTGTCTAAATTACAGTAAAATTTATTTTCTATTTTTATTAATTAGGTGCTCTTAAATATGGTCCTGTTTACCGTTGGAAATTTATTAAGTTTATATGCATACGATTTTAAAGTCAAAATCGAAAATTTAAATTTTTTAAAAAAGCCGAAAAAAACCGAAATTTAAGCACATCAAAAAAAATAATTTTTTTCACAAGTTAAATGAAATAAATTTAAAACGGTCGACAGGTTGGCTTACCAATTGAGCAAGTCTCGGTGAAATAAATTTTTTAATTCTTGATTAAAGAAGGCTTCAATGGATTTCTCCCAAACCGTATTTGCATTCAAAAAAGTATGATTCAGAGTATAAACAAGAGCGTAGAAACAAAACGAAAGCATATTAAAATATATTGAAAGTAGCCATTTTCAATATTTTCAGCTGAGGAATTCAAAAAAATTAGTTTGAAAAGTTTTGATCTATAAATAACAAAAATTTTAAAAATATTTCTTATTATTTTTGACCAAAAATCACTCAACCATGTCATATGATTTTTCAAAGAGTATATAAAAAATATAAGGTCATCTAGTCGAAAACTTAAAGTGTTCATTTTGTAGAGTTTTTAAAACTTTGAATGACAAATAAGGCATTTTTCATAATGTTCGGAACTTTCATCAAAATTTTCTCATAATTTGTCAAATTCGAAAAGTTTTATTCGAACTCAAAATTTTCTTAAAAAGCCATAATGCAAAAATTCGCTAGTTACAAACGTTGCCTGGATCATGAAATATCACTTTGATGGTATATTGAGAAGAATATATCAACCCAGTAAAAAGTTTTTGTTCAAGAGCCTATATCAGTATCTGTCAAAATGCACCGAGGCCCTTAACCCTCCGAAGCATATAAAAAAGTTCTGCCGAGGCATAATAGCATTTCAGGAGGCAATACTTTGAGCGTTGTTTACAGAAAACTATTATAAAATAAACCTTCAATTTTTCCTTTGTGATCAAGTTGAAGAGTAAGATTTTCGAAAAAAAAATTTAATTTTCTAGAAATTTTAGGTTTAATTTTAGAAAAAAACTTTGATAAGCTGTTTTACTAATTACTTTTGTCTGATTGACTATATCTGTTGGGTTCCAAAAATATTTCTAAATAAGTTCGAAATATTCATGAAAAAATCACGTTTTTTAGGAAAAAATTGTTAGTTTTCTTGATTATGAAATTATTCGATTATTATAACAATATTAAGGCAAATATGATATAAGAGTACAACTATGGCATGATTTTCACGAATTATATATTTTTTCCAAACATATTATTTTATCTATACTAATATCAAAATTGGATATTTTGAAATTTCACTCCCAAAAAATATTTTTGCTCCAGATATGTTCAGAAGGCTAATTTTTTTTGCAAATTGTACTCAAAAGACTTTCTTTAAAACTGGCTTATTTGAAATTCTAATTGAAAACTTGGATCAAAAAGTATTTCTTCAGAAGTAAAACTTAAACGAAAAACGCCTTTCAATCAATTTGTCATAAAATTTGAAACAAGTATCCGAAAAAAATTTAGGAAATATTTTCAGACTGAAATTGTTGAATTTAAAATGTATGATAAAGAGAAGTTTCCGCGATCATTTTTTCCATCATTTTTGGCCGATTTAAAGTGGCTTTAGCCTTTCAAAAAGCTATATGCCTCGGAGGGTTAAGGCTTTAAGCGTATATGTTTGTTAACTCTCCGTGTCCTACGTTTGCACAGTCTTCAACTTTGTTTTTGTTGATTTATTTTTGTTGCAAATTAAAATTTACAGGCTTGTCAAATTCCAAATATTTGCTCATGAGAAAGTCTCATTGAGACCAGGCTCGAAAATAGAAGCGATCCCCCGCGTTTTTTTGTTCCCATTTTCCTTTATATTCTCCTAGCTCTAGTTTTTCTTTTTCCGCGTTTCCTTCGAGAATCCTTCCCTTCTCGGGGAAAGACCGAAAATGAGGAAGGATCGCCATCCGAATCTCTCACACTAATAATGCCTTGAATTTTTTCCTTCGTTTTTGATCTTCCTTCCTAGGCTGTTATCGGACTTTTTCGTCCACTTTGGATCGACATTTTGTCTTATTTTCAGCGGTTATATCTTCTGGAGTACTGAACGAAAAGAAGTAATTTTTTGACTGTCGAAATCTCATGACTTTCAAGAATACGCTTGTAGCCCTAGTTTTGCATTTGAAAGTCAATTTTTGACCAATTAAAAACCTGGATTTTGTCAAAAAAATTTTAAACTCTGTCCGAGTAAAAAAATTTTTTTTAGAATTTTTTACGAAATGTACTTTTCCGATTTTTCATAACTATCATAGGTTTAAAATGAACAAAAACCGATAACACCCTATTCTTTCCCCTCAGTTTTCTTGAGTTTTCTCAATTTTTTTTCCCATCCCTTCCCGGGGAAGAAAAAAGGGGGAACGTTCCCTTCCCTTTGTCGTCCTTTTCACAAGCCTGATTGAGACCTCACAACCTCCGTAACTGACAAAAATATTTTCTCATTTCAAAAACCTCAAATTAATAATTTATATCTTTTCGGTCATTTTGAAAATCGTCTGCATTAAAGTGAATTTGTTTTAAATTTTGTGCGTTACTTTTAGTTTCGCACTTTCGGAGAAATTAATTCACAAGAGGTCATTAAATTTTTCGGAAAGTTTTAGGAACGTATCATACGTTACGTATGTTCTTCCACGTTTTTCCACGTTTTTAATATTCTCTACTTTCGTTGATTCAGGGTACTAAAATTCTAACATTTATTTTGTAACCGAAATTTTGTGTGTAAATTAACTCTTACAAACCCCAAACGCACAAAAAACGAGCCAAACATCTATCTGGCTGAGTCAACAGTGTTGATGAGAGTATTAAGCTCAATTAATATTCAGGTTAATTTCAAATTCGCCAAATAACCATTTAATTTTTTTTATCTTGGATGCATTAATTATCGTAAATGATACATTTTATAATAAACTGAAATTTTCCCATTTAAGTTTTGTGTCATTTTTGACTTAAAATTCAAGCATATTTGTTTTAACTTACACTCGTTAAATTGTTTAGACGTCGCAACTCCATCTCAAAAACATTTACTATCTCTATAGCGCGAGTTCGAATCCAACTAATGTTGTCTAAGTGATCGTCTTAGTGATTGCTTGAGTGATTAAACACTGATAAAAGCGGTCCCAATATCAAGCACCCTGGCCTAAAAATAGTCAAAAATTATTCACAGTTATTGGTACATGTGTATTCTAGGTGCAGTCGAAAAAAATCAGCGCTGATCCGACCAATCAGATTACTGTGACTTTTTTTGACTACTTTTTATTTGAATCAGGGGGTAATTTTTGTTAATTTTGAGAAAATTTTGAATACAGATTTGCGTCGAAATCGTATGAAGACAAGTTGTATAGATCAAATTTGGTGACTGCGTCGAAAAAGTGCCAGAGTTGGATGATAAATTTAAGGACCAGAAAAAAAGACCACTTTTAATTTATAAAAATACACTCATTTGAAAATTCCGAAGTTGCTTAAAATTTACCATCAATTCAAGTAATTTATAAAGTAAAATAATTATAAACGTTTCGCTTTTATTAGCATCATCAGTATAATTTGAACTAAACGCTCAGAAGGAAAAACGAGCTTTTTATGCAGTTTAAACAGCTGGTTTTGCATGAAGTAATCAAATTTTTAACAGTTGGAAAAGCTGATTGTTTGAAAAACGAATGTGCACAAAAAATCTAAAGTGCGCTTAATTAGTTAGCTGAAAATTATTGTAATGTGTCGATGGACAAAAAACAAGTTTTTTATTTAAAAATTGGCCACCTAAAATAATAATAAAAAACGATGGTCCTTTCGATCATTCAGATCTGGCCGGAGGATTCTTATAAAAAATGCCTCCGGTTTTCGGCGCTCGAAATGAACCAAAGTTTTTCTGAAAACTTTAAAGTGTTGCATAAAAAAGTTGTATTTTATTTTTAATCGGGCTCTGACGCCGTCAGTAGGCTTTAAGTTCGCATTTTCGAATATTTTGAGCCGACTAAGGTAGTCAGGGCAACTGTTATTCAAGTAATATCAGCTGGTTTTTTTATAGATCAAAATATACATAGAAACCCTGAAATCGCCTGAAATTTAAAATGAGAAGCAACTTTAATTTGCAAAACGGCACAGTTTTATCAACTTGTGTTTAATTTCACTAAAACCCTTCTGTATCTAAGAAAATTTTGCGCTAGCGATGAGACCAGATTTTGGTGTTTGAATTTTTAATTCGAAATTAACTGTGGGGACCTTGCCCGAATATTGTCCTTCAGCTGACAATTGGTGCGTACTTAATCATAACTAGGCCTCCCGAGCAAAAAATGAGCACCCGATTAAAAGGTCGTATGAGTTTGAAAACTTTATCGGGTAGCTGATTTTTTGCTCGGGAGGCCTAATCATAACCAAAACAGTTTTAATCCCTATTTTAGATTACTCGGCAAATTTATTTTTATTAAGATTATATCATAAATTTTTTCCACAAATATTGCTCATTTCAGAAAGCTAACAAAACTTTTAGAAATTTGATTGTCAATAAATTATAATAAATAAAAAAATAAGGATTCAAAATTAATTCAGTCACAAAATGACGACCATGAGTAAATTTATTATAATAAACAATGGGAAAATGGGTCAAGACGTTTTAAATATGTTAAAACATGTAAATGGTGTTTTTTTGATTATAAGCCTTATAAAGACATCTCGAGATAATTATTACATTAAATTTTTTATCAATAAAAGCAGTCAATTCAGACACAGTAAATTCAGGATTAATTCGATAATTAATTTTTGGGGGTTATGTATGTGACAAAAATTCGCAGAGGTAACTTTTCAACTTTAAATACGTATAAAATTAATTAAATTCATGCCGTCAAGCGACTTTCCCATAGGTACAAGAACATGATCAAGCTTGAAGATCAAGCTCAAAGATTAAAGTTATCGGTTTTTTTCAATACAGAAGATCACCTTAAATTCATTTATGGGCCTAATTCATCATTTATGGGCAATAAATTCATTCATTTAACAACATAATTTTCATCTAACGTTTCGATTTATTATCATTATCAAAGATGTGATTTTTTATCAAGTCTTACAGTAACAGAACAGAGCTCTAGAATTTTTCAAATTTTTTGAGAATAAAAATTTATTGTAACTTTTTCCATTATTCACGCAAAACCATTTCTTAAGGGTGATTTTAAATTCATTTCATGGGAAATTTCAAACAAATCGCATCGTTCTGAAAATATAACTAAAATAATTTCTTGTGGTCGACTTTCTCATTTGAACTCATCAGCGAGCAGTATTTCATGGGAATTTAAAAATTTTGGATTTTTTAGTACCTTCTGAATAATTGTGGAGAAACCGTGCGGAAAACCACATTATCAAATTTTGACTTGAATACAACAATGAATCTGGAATCCATGTTTTATCTTATTTTTCTAAAAGTAACGATCATAAGTTATGATTCATAAACCTTGTACTCAGACAGTGCCGATTGACACTGATTGGTCATTAGGCGCGCCCGTTATGAAAAGTATGATAATATGAAATTATCATTTGAACTTATTTAATCATCTTGTACTAAATTTTCCAGAATTTTTATCGTGAAAATTATAATTTTAAGTGCTAATTGACACTTGCCTTTGTACAAGGTTGGTCAAAAATGCCGAGTAAACCGGTTAAATCGACAAATTATTTTAAATTTGTCAAATTTTTGAAATCGCCTAGTTTTATAATGAAACCAACTTCGACACAAAACTGCAGTTGTTTTTTTATTTTCTGAACGATCAAGAATTTTCGCAATTTTATTTTTCTTATTTTATTTCATGAGGCCGTTCTTTACATATTAATTATGTGGTCTATAAATTTTATCCTCCTTGCGATTATTAAACTACCGCTATTTATGTTTTGATATCGGTTAAACATTTGACTTAAATGTTCCAGAACTTCCGGAATTTCATCCGTTTTTCTTCAGAAACATAAATTTCTTGTTGACACAAAAGTCTCTAAGTCTTGATAAGTGTACTTTCGAAAAATGCCGTGAGCCGATGAAATTATATAATTTTTCGGATTCCAAACATCAATTCTAAAAATGCTAAGAAGGTTGTTGGTCTTCAACTTATCTTTTGGTCCATACATAGATCTCCGGAGCAAAGAAAAAAGCTACCCGATAAAAAATTGGTTGGCAGTAAAAAGCCAAAACAGTAGAAGGCAAAAAATCGAAAATTTCAATTTTTTTCTTAATAATGAAATATTTTGTTTGAAAAGTATGCTGATATTCTTGTTCGCGATCAAATTTAGCGTTTCTTACAACATTTTGTGCAATTAAAAAAACAAATTTTAGAGGAATTATTTTGAAATTGGCTTTTTTACAAGAAAAATATTCGTTTTGTGGATTTTCTCGACAGATTTTCATCAAAAAATTATCGAATTTTGATTTTTTGACTTTTTGCTATTTTGGCCTTTTACTGCCAACCCATTAAAATGTCCTATGAATCTGAAAATTTAGGACCTAAGAAAGTTGTTCACGTGAAAAATTTTTCTCATAAAAATTATTTTGTGCAACCACTTGGTGGCGCTGTTTTGAGTGGTCAAAGTTTTCTTTTCAAAATAGTTTTTTGCAATTATTAGTAACCTTTTTGGGTAGAACGTAAAATTCTGCTTCTGATTGAAATCCAAAATTAAATGAACGACCAATATCACATGATGTAGCACTGACAATAGAGATGATCAAAAAACGAATTATTTCAAATCAATGATATATGGATTACCCATATGGATTACCCGCCCTCAGAGAAAAAATCCTAAATATTTGAATGATACAAACAATGCAAGATATTAGCACCTAATCAAAACCCTTGATTGCGGAGAAGGGGCCGATTTCATTGGTCAGATAAAGAAATGATCAACAATCAAATATTTAGGATTTTTACTCTAAGGGCGGGTGATCCATATATATAGACCATATACCATACGAATAATACCAATATAAACAATTTGCTGAGTTCACGAAGTTTTAAATTTGTTACAAAATTTTGCCGATAGCTAGACAAGATAATCGAATCAAATTTTAGAAAAATTGAGAAACTTATTTCACACGGAATAGACCACACTGATAACCTTACTTTTTGAAAATGTATGGAAATAAAAATAATATTAATCTGTTTTTTATCTTTCAAATTCAAATAAAATTATTTAGATGAAATTGACAAAATTTCTTTCTTGCGCCTTATTTGGCTACAACCACTCTCTTCATTAGTCAAAAACATTGTCGAACCTAGTTGAGAGTTTTATCCACAGTACTTATTCGAGAAGCCGTTTTGAGCGGTGAACTTTCTCTCATTTTTTGTATCAAATTATTTGAACCTAACGGCTTCCACGATGAGTATTGTATCGAAATTTTTCCTCTAGAGTTCAAAAAACATTGGTCAATTAAGGTTATTTTGCTTTCTGCATTTCTGATAATTTATTTCGTAAATTTTGAGATCACTATATTTCATATGTTGAAATAAATCGATCAATTAGAAATGAACTTTATCTCATGTGCTTAATACTTCCGGAGGTTAGTCACATTTATGCTACGAAGTAGAGTGCTCAGTAAAAGTATGTTGATTTGGCCCGTTTTGATAATATTGCGGATTTGGTTAATAAAATTGCCACCTCCAACGAAAAACAGTGACGATAAACTTTGAAAGAAAATTCTTCAGCCGTAGTCATAATTCCGAAAACGTAAGATGACATATAAATGGCCAGTTAGAATATTTTAATTCGGCACTTTTAAGCTCTCTTTAGAACTAAAATTATTTATATTTCATAATTTTAAATTAATTTCAAGGGGGTTCTATAGTATGGTGGGAAATGCGAATTCGATTTGTTCATATTTTCAAATAAGCATGCTCAAAAGATGCGCATTAAAATTTTAAACACAAAAACAGAAAAAATTTGAAAAAAAGTTGGGGACAGGTGTCAAAATCGAGGTTGAAATTTTTTTTCTCCGAACTTCAAACTCAGTTTTCTCGGCTGTTTAATTGTGAAAAAATGTTTAGGTCATTTTTGTAATCTTTTAACTCATGCGCTTCATTTGAGCCTACTTATGTCAACAGAGCTAAAAAAAAAATGTGCGAAATAATTTTTTTTTTCAGAAATTTTCGAAAATTTATTTTTGGTTTTTTTAGGGTATCATTATATTAATAAATCTAAAAATATATATAGTATGCCCCCTTAAAAAGCGATAAAGTTTTTATTTTCAGATGCGTGGGAGATTACAGAGGCTTACGTATGTTTCACCCATACGCCATTCTGAACGCTGCCGCCTTTTTCAATATCGAGAAAACTTATTTCTGTCCCCATATCGCCGAAAGTGCCAATATCGCCGAAACTGCCCAATATCGCCGAATTTCAAAATTTGTCCCCCCCCCTTGTAATGGTCATATTCATTTATACGTTCACTTTGTATTTAAATTTCAAATAAAATAAATTTAGGATATGTTCAAAAAGGTGATCGAATCGGAGATAGATGGGAGATAACGGGATAGCATAAGGGATAAACGGGGATAAATAGGGATAGCCATCCCCTCAGTTGCAATCCCCGTCCGTTTTACAAACCATGCCGGGCACTGCCGCAGCATGCTGTATCACGGTACTTGCTTGCAGTGTTTTAAAACGGGTTCAAACTTTACAAATCGAGTCACGTGATCCCAAGTTCAAACTTTAATCAATCAAATGTGGAAATGACCGTCATATCTCTATTGTACAGTATATTGTACTGTAGAACATTGTAGAACAGTCATATTAAATATATGACTCGGGACCGGGCGGATCGGATTGAAAACTCATCCCGTTTTAGAGACTGCTTGCTTGGCCTTTCAAGCCCTCTTTTTAGCCAAAATTTTGTTCTTCGGTTTTTGATAGTGAATCATCCTATAAAGTTTCTAGATGGCTCAAACTGAGCACAAATATCTAGTGAGTAATGAAATCATAAACAAAACTCCAAATCAGACCATTTTTTGTTTTTTTAGGGTTACTGGAATTGTTTAATTATCACTTTTTGTTAAAAACTGGAAATGGTGTGATTCGGACTATTTTTCAAACTAATTTTTTTCTCTTTGTATTTGTGCTCAGTGAGAGCTTTCTAAAAACTCAATTTGATGCGTCTTTTTCAAAAAATGGGTGTTATTTTAGTAAGTTTCGAATATGTTTTTGTCTTACAAAAAGCATGAAGTGCTTTTTGTACTCAAAAAAAAAACTCACTTCGAAAAAACATGTCTTGATAGTTTAAGGGCACAAAAATCATGCAGTGCTTTTTGTGCCAAAACGAAACTGAAAATTTTTGGGATATTATAAATCAAATAATTTCGGCGATATTGCAAAAAAAATTTATATATTAATTAATCCCCACCTGTTTTCGATGTTATATAACGAGGGTTAACGCCGAGAAAAAAAGCAACTTTTCAAACCGTAAAGGTAGGGAAAAAATTGAAGTGAGCGTTTTTAAGCATTTTTTATGAAGATTTCATAAAACGTAATTTTTTTTGTTCCAGCTTAACCCCTTAAATTCCAAAAATGTGATTTTCATCACGAATGCCACGATTTAAAACCACCTTAAAGGTATGTTGGTTCCTACATTTTCTGCAGTTATTATGTCATAAAAATGCACCAAATCAGTCGTTGATGTTTTAAAAGCACAAAACAACCCAAATAAGAACAAAAAAAAATTCGAAATTTTTGCGTATTTTTCTCAAAATTATGTACAAAAATAACGTTTGTGTCAATTTGACCACTAAAACTTTAAAATAACTTTCTCTTTAGTGTTTCCTCAGCTTTCTTTTGAGCTTACTTTCGTAGAAATCGAAGCACATTTTTTTCGGAAATTTTATCACGTGACCTTGAAAAATTCATATTTTTTGTTTGGGGCCGAAATTTATGACAAGAAAAAACACCATCTAAATAAGTTTCTGTTTGTTTGAGCTACTTTTTGCAAAAATTTGAGTAAATTTTGATTAACCTAGGAGGAGATAGATTTTCCGATGAAAAAAGTCCAAACCGGTATTTTGGACCGGTTTTTAGTATTCAAATAAACTATAGCACTTATCGATAAAATGTCTCCAACACGACAGTTGTGTTTACTAATTATACAGGTATGTTAAAATTTGGTTTATTTCCAAATAAAACCTGGGAGGAGATAGTATTCTCAGATAGATTTTCCTTTTGGCTAGTGGCTCTTTTGCGGCGCTTGTGAGGAGTGTGTCTATACAAAAATAACAATATTGTTATGCAGATGTTTTTTCGTCCAGTTGAAGGCTAGTTGTATGAACTAACTTCAGCTTGCGTCAGAATGTGCCAAAACTTTTTTGTATGGTTGACACTCGTGACAACATAAGGGAAACAAAAGAATAACGCAAACGGAAAATATATACTCTCCCAGTTTTATTATGGAAAAACTCAATGTTAGTACAACCTGGTATAATTATTATTCAAAACTTTACAGTGGCGTTTCTCTGTTATGATAGTGCTAAATTTTTCTTGAACATCTTAAAACCACCGTTTTGACATTACGCCTCGAAAAATCTTTCTTTCCAGTTAAATTAGCTCAAAATTTTGCAAAACCTCAGTTCTAAACAAATAAACTTTAACAGTGGCGTTTTTTTGCAATTTCGATCCCAAACTCCAAAATATGAATTTTTTTAAGGCACATGAAAAAATTTTACGAAAAAAATGTGCTTCGATTTTTTTTGAAGT
>SCLH01001798.1:19745-35618 GCA_004367855.1 Oikopleura vanhoeffeni
ATTAATTTTTATTTTTTATATATTTACGTTTTATTGTTTTTGGTACACCCCTTTATTATTTTTCAAAATTGTCAACCCAGGAGTTAAAAACAAGAATCGAAAAATTAGGGTACGGACAACTTTCTCATAATTGTCAGGCTAACCAGTGATACATTTCAAAATATTTTTTTTAAATAGATACAAAAAATTATATCACTTTTCGTTGCAAAAATGATAAAAAATTCGCTCCCTGACATCCTCGTTTGATGATAAACTGAATTTGAAATAAAGGTTATGTAAATGAAAAACTTACTCTCATATAACGGACCAAATGGATCGTAACATTAAACATTGCAACGGGAGTAAATGATACTCCTTCCTTTGTTCTTTGAAAGTCCATGCTAGCCAAATAGTCCTTCAGGATTTTTTTCATCCCACCTTTCAATGCAATCAGTCGTTCATCAATCTTCTCACTAGTGCAAAAGAGGGTGGATAGCAAACAGAAAAGACGATTCAGTAGCTTCAGACCATCAGTTACTTGCAATTTTCTGAGCAACCTGTCATCCCTGATCATTTCTGCAGGTGGATTTGCAAAAAGCGGATTATCATGAGGCTCAGTAGAAACAGATCGCAAATCACCCCAAAACTTTCGATGAACAACTCGCTGGAATGAGATTGATCTCTCAAGAAATGGCTCGCAAATCTAAAAATAAATTTTATTTTTATATAATTCATATTGCAAATTTCTTGCATTAAGAACAGTTTATATATTTTTTATAATTTTTTTTTCATATATATATATGTATGAACTTTTGAAATGAAAAAATTGAAATACGCATTTGACATGTCTATATGCATTAAGGGGGCGGTCGTCGCTTTTTAAGGCATAAATGGGGTTCAGAGACTATAGTACTGAAGTGTTACAATCATTTGACAAAAGCACACCTGTCTCTCTGATATTTTGACAAAAACTTGCATTCTAGAACTTAGATAAAAAGTGACTGGATGAGTATCGCAATTCAAAACGTGGCTTCAAATATGAATAAATTCTTTTTTTCTTTCCCAAAATGATCTCCCTCGCCGAAATTAAAACGCTATAGAATAAAGAAACCAAAAATAATAATCAAAGATGGTAATCCAACGACTGAAATACGAACAAACTTGAAAATTAGCTAAGAAATTGCAAACGAAAATATGCATAACTTTGGTCATGATAAGTTCTGCTAAAAACTTTTCACTCTTCATGGTGAAAATAGTTGAAATAATAATCCGTATTTATGTGGGGAGACAAAACACAAAGAAGATAGTTTGGTTTGTTTTTTTTCTGTTGTTCTTTTTTAAATTTTTTTTAATTGAAGAAAGTCTAACTTACTGCAAAAAACGTGGAGACTCCAATATTGTAAAGTGGTGAGTCTTTCTTGTATTGCAAGCGCGTCAGTCAAGGGGAGACGACCAGGTAGAAAAATAAAAAATTCTGCAATGGATGATAACAGCCGGCTTTTTGTGCCCAAAAGATGATATTCATCTGGAACCGGGGTTGGTGAGACAAATTTCCGCATACTCGCGAGAAAGCTTCCTAATGCTCTCTGATTCTTCTCCTACTATCTCGAAGTTTGATTGCAATAACTTTGTTCCGCGAAAACTCAATATTTTGCCAAAATATAAATCAATTATTTTTATATTGCAAAAAGTAACAAAATTTTTTGTTCTGGCGTGTGTTTTTCAAACTTGAAAACAATTCTAGAAAGTTTCTAAATCTGAAAAACATCGATATTTTTGTGTAGAAAGAGGATGCATTCCTATCAAAACCCAAAGGCTCATTAAATCTCATTTGATTGAATTTGAGTTGAATTAACACTGCATAAATAGATTAAAACTGGTTATCAATGAATGGAACACATAGGCAAGAAATGTCATTTATTGCAAAATATCCGGAAAGCAGAAATTTTTTCACTTTTTTTTTGTTTCTCTTGCTATTTACGTGTTTTTTATGATAAATTCTCTCAAAACATTGCAAAAACTTATGAAATAACCTGAAATAAAAATAAAGAATATTATTTTTTAACAAAATAAATGATAAAAAAAAACGAAAATAATTGACTTTTCAATAAACAAAATTTGCAAAAAATATAAATTGCAATCACATACTGCATCATGAAATAATCAGGTGAAACTAGATTTCTGCTTCAAAATTGGCGACTGTAACATCAAAAAAAAATTCTCGTATGCTGCAACTGTTTTTTTGTAGTACCACTTACAAACCTGTTTCTTATGCCTGATTAATCAGACTTCTTTCATACCTGAATTCACATACATTTGAAGATGACACTTCTGGAGGTTTTTTTTCATTTTTCTTGTTTAGATAGGTAATAGAATTCAGAAGGAGACCGTCAGTTGCAATAAAGCCTATGAAATCATTTAAATAAACTTAACATGATTTCACAAAGGCTATGCAACGTATATTAGACTACTTTATGATTCAAATAGATGGTCTCAGTGAAAACGGGTCTATGAGCTGATTGGATCGTCAAATAATCGATATTCAGTGTCGAAGTAAAAAAGGGTCGAAGCTTTTTACCGGGACAACCTAATATCGATTTTTTGTCAAACTTTTCAAAATAGATCGAACCATTTCAGAACAGAACGAACCATTTCCGATTAAATATTTTAAATAATTTTCTAAGAAATATTGAATTGGANCCCCCGGGAGCACCCAACATATGAGTGAATAGAAGTATCTTATGTCTCGGCTCACACATTTGTAATTAATCTTTCTAATAGTCCATATTCACGCACTATATGGATTAGCGACGGTAGCCCGTAATCGGCGTGCGACCCCGACCTAGGATTGACAGAAGGAGCAGCACCAGCCTGCAACGCGTTATGTCTGCAGTCAGGGCGGCCGGCGAGAGTGATGCAACAGAAAGGTGAGGATGTGGATATGTTATGGCCTCCAGGCCGGCACGCCTGGCGGGTGCGAGAAGTGTCTCGCCTACACACGGCAGAGCATCACAACCTCACAGCGTTCGAAGTGTTGGTGACTTGCTCTCAAGATCGTTACTAAGATCTTGTTGAGTAGCTGACGAGAGCACTGCTAGTATAAATAGGAGTACCTTATGTAGTAGCATCAAGAGGAAATTTATATAGAGAAATACTTTGGTTCAATCGTTAATAGAGGTGAAGTTAAGATGTAGGTACAAAAGGAGATTCGGGTTATCATCTGTGAAAATTAGAAAAATTTCAAAATGAAAAAGGTTGTTTATAATAAAACTATTTATTTTCAACAACAAACTGTAGTCCCTATTTTCTAATGTTGATGTAGTGTCGCGAAGTGCGCAAGTCTCAAATAATTTCAGAATT
Source organism: Oikopleura vanhoeffeni (assembly GCA_004367855.1). Taxonomy (NCBI): domain Eukaryota; kingdom Metazoa; phylum Chordata; class Appendicularia; order Copelata; family Oikopleuridae; genus Oikopleura; species Oikopleura vanhoeffeni. The sequence goes on from SCLH01001798.1 coordinate 23,085, forward strand.
TAGCGAGAATAAGTTTGCCTGTCGTCGCCTTGAGAGATTATAATCAGAAAAACGTGCCATTGCACATTGTCTAGAAGCCAATAGAAAACTGATCGGATCGGCATTAAGCAGCGCAACATTCAGAGATGGGCGAGAGATAATATTCTCTGGTGCAGTTGCGAATAGATTTTCCAACATAAACCGCTTTTATATTCTGTCTAGAAGCTGCATAAACTGCAAACCGAAGATCGAAGTCATGCATACAGTCATCCGTCTTAAGAAAATGGTGAAAACGCAATGTTGATGATATTTAGAAAGTTTGAGTCGAATTGTAATATTTGAATCGTAAAATGCTCCAAGAGGTGCAAAGCATTAAAATTGTCCGAATTTGTTGCCAAATGTTTCTTAATTTCTTTAAAATGTAATAATCGTCATAAACTATGCACTTACTGTTTTTGTCCAGGCATGTCACATAGTCCTGACAGCCTGTAAACTCATGGAAAATCTGTTCTTCTTCCGTTTGTCGAGAGTATGAAAATATGAAGCTCAGAAACCGCAACATGTACAACAATTCAATTTGGGTTGTTTCCGCTCTCCATATAAACATGAGTAACATAATATTCGTGGGTATTTGTAGTATCTATTAAACCGTGAGGCGCTTAATGACTTGTCACAGCCGCGATTGATGAATTTTAACTACTCGAGGAAGTGTTGAACACTGCCTGGTCCGACGCTGTACACTCGTAGTGCCAGATCTTGGACAAGAAATTTGAAAATTTAGCGATGCAAGTAAAAAATTCCAAAAAAATTGGTGCGGTGTAATGGCGACCATCTTAAGATAGTAAGCACATTGATTAAATTAAAACGAATTGAAGGTCAATTTGATAAAAAAACTGTGTTTTTCTCCTACTTTTGCCATTTTTACCAATTTTCATTGAAAAAATACTTCTAGTGCAAGGAAATATCTATAAGCAACATAGCCAAACCAGACACTTGTAGCGCATTATCACGACATGTCTGTAATTGCTTAATAGTCGTCTTCAAAAAAAAAGTCTATGGTGTTAAGTTGAAGGATCACTGAACAATGGTTTCCAATACTTACAGATAGTGTATTAGCGCTTAGAGAATTCAAAATATAGACCGTTTCCGAATGCGACACTTTAGCAGACGAAAGTATAAACTTTAATGTTACCCCTTTTTCATAGATCGTCTCATAAACATGTAGCAATGTTCCGGACGCCGCCACAGGGCGCCCCTTAAGGGATTTTGGTGCATTTTTAACGTCGGTGCGTCAAAAAAACAAATTAGCGAATCTTCAATTTAAATCATAAATCAAGTCAATTCATTTTGTTCGCCGTTTGGGCTTTTTAGGGCAAAGCAAAAATCCAAAAATCTCGGAGAAAACTGTCTGGTATGCCTTAGTTTTCTAGCTGACACAAAAAAAGCTAAAAAAGATGTAAGGCGGTGCTCTTAGTCTGAATTACAAAGAACATCGAGAGCCTTGTTTCAAATATATATATCGTGCCTGCTAGTCTTAAAAATAGACTCTCTGAGTTAAGGTGAGATTGCAAAAAGTGACCGAGCTTACTGTCGCTGTCTAGGTTATAAGCCCAGCTGAGGAATAAGAGAATAAAATGAACCTAAAATTTCTATACCCAGGATAGTTCTTCCGACGAGTAATCGCAAAAAACGGGAGTTTTACATAGTCTACCGTAGAAAGTAAACGCGATTCAAACATCGGACAAGGATTTAAGTTGTGACCTTGCAGCTCTTTGAAGTTAGGTCAAAACTTGCAATAAGTCTCCTCGACATAACAAATGTGGAGGAGATGTTCCCGCACCCATGTGGTTGGTCTAGTGTCGCTATGTGTGAGGAGGTGGATGCAACAAAAAAATGAGTTTGTTTCTTTTCACCAATGCTTAGAAGATAGTTAGAACGACAGTCCGGCCCTTATCGCTGGAGAAAGTGATTTATGAGGTTAAAAAAGCAACTTTGTAAACGACGTTATAGCTATGTTACGAATGGTCAGTGAATTATTTCAATAAGATATATAAGTTATAGAAGGGTTGTGAGAAGATATTTAGATTAATTTTATGGTTTAGAACGCAAAAAAAAATCTGAGGTTGTGTGTTGTATAGGTGTTTACGTGAAAAATTGTTTTTCTATAGGTTAACTTGAAGATCAAATTTTGGGAATTTAGATCGAATTCATGATTTGAAAGTGATACTGGTGAAAACTAAGAAACGATATGTCTGATCAAAGTATGAGTGTTGATAATATATAGTTTAAGATATATATGGATATGCATAATGAAGCTATTATAAAAAAGGTTTTTTTCTTTTCCTATTAATCATGCACGAAAAAGTGTTTGTTGGTGTCGTGAAAAAGCATTGGGAAGTAAAGAACATGGTGCAATTCACCTGAAGAGTTAAAGATGGCTGAGATAGTGAAATGAAAAAGGGGAAGGAGAGAAAAATAATTTTTTTCTTTTATTTTTTTTTGACTAACTTGATTGGGGGGAGCACGTGCTCCCAGCTGTAACAGGCCGGGTAGGGACAACTTTTGAATGCGTCTGTATCACTCCACTTTTGACAATGCGACATGATCACGTGGCTTCTATATTTGGGCAACTCTTGGCTAAAGTCAGTCAACATGGTGCACACAATTCCGTCAATGCAATGGACGGGAATGAGCAATTGAAAGTGACAAAGCGAGGATCAATTGGTGAATCGCTCCTCAATCATTTTGTGGGACTGTCTATCCAAATTCAGTGTTCAATGTTCTGCATGATGAAAGAAGATCAGCTGTGATGGTGAACTGAGGTCACGGTTAGTTTCGTTCAAAGGTCATAGCTTCATCAAAGGAATGGGCCAGTCCGGAAAAAAGTGAGTTGTGTCATCGAATCAGAAAGTCGTGATATTTGGGAACTCAGGAAAGGGCACTGGAGTATTATAATATCCTCTGGGTATCAGCATCGAAGACCATGGTTTGGTGAAGTTCTCCGCACCGAGGTGTCACGCTGGATGTAAAACATTCAATGTTCGGTGTAGATTTTTTATCAAAGATGTGCTGATCTGGTCAATGGAGACATTTGCAATATTGAACAGCAAGAGTAATCCATGTTTTAACAACGCTGAGAATGGATATACAAATCTGGCTGAGACGCAAATTTATGCGAACGATAGATAAATTCAAATTAACTTAATGGTGAATGAGCAAAAATTACTTCGCGCTCGCCCAAAAATAACATAAGAATAAGCAAGTATGCTACCAGGTAAGCATCGCTGATGGAGTTCAATAGAACAATGGGCCCTCAGAGCTTGGCTTTTCAAATCAGATGTAAAAATACTGTAGAACAGCTGTCACTGAGTCGGTCGCGAATTTTCTCATCAATTGAAGCCACAGCTGGTAGTTTCTAGAATGCAATAGAACAGGAGGATTATTGTTACGCAATTTGGAATAAATGCTACAAGTAGAGGATGCCTAAAAAAAAGGGTTATTATGGACAGTCCAGAGTATCAGTCTTCGGAGAACTATCTTGTCGTAAAAGCTTTGTGGATATGCACACGAATTGAAAGTAAGAATTTTTAGGTGCTGTGGGTGCAGTGAGTGCCCCTTGTTTGTGAGAAATTTATATTGTTAATAGTGATTGTATGTAGCTTCGTCGACGATATTGTAAAAATTTACCAAAAAATCTGAGCATTAAAGATACTCACCTTAAAGAACTTATGCCAATGGGAAAACTGTTTACGAACAGGGGCCAGTAGTTTCCGCATGTCAGATATCAGGCAACGGGCATTTCAGTGAACTTGTATGTACAGATCAGGGTACGGAACCAGGGGTTCGGAGGATCGGTGCAATTTCAGTACGCAGCAGATGTACCGGCTGCGAAGTCGAAATTGGTCAATAGAAGAAAAAATACTTTTTTCGAGCCATAATTCCTTTCGTTTTGTCAATTTCAATAGAAGAGTCTGATTCTCAAAAAGTCGTCTCTTGCGATAATGTTTGATCGAGTTTGTGCTGTGGTGTAAATAGAGCTGGAGATCGAGGTAAGGAAACTCACGAAGCGGCTCAGTGGATTGCAATCTATCAAATAGCAGCAAATGTGATAGACGTGTAAAACTGAGGACTGATCGTTCAAAATGAGGTCGCTTCGGCTTATATGAGAGTAACAATTTTGGCAATACGTTTGTAGTACGTCGATCTGCGTATTAGAATACAGGAGGAAATGGGTGATTGACAATAGGAAGCAAAAATCCGTCGAAAAATCTCGTCAGACTAATTGCAATCGTCAGCGGCATGCAACTGAGTGCAACCTCTGGCGCACACAGTGTAGAGACAAGCGCCGAAGTACTGGAATAGTCTCATCATGACTAAGTAAATGCAAGGTTTTAGCAGAAATTCTACAGATCTGGAACACTTCTCTCTTCCTCACGCGGTCAAAATGCGAGGAAGATGTCAAAAGCACTGATTTGTATCCTAGATCATGGTCTCCTTCAAAAATAAACATTGATTGGTTAACTTTGACAAAATTTTGGGGGATTCAAATGAAAGAAAGGGGTGGTTTTTTGGTTTTTTTTTCATTTAAGAGAGTTGACTCAAGGGTCCTACAATTGAAATATTGTGCAAGTATTGTGATTTGATAATATAAATATAACTAATGGTCGCAATAGATGATAAGTGGCAACAAAATAAAATTGTAAAACATTTTATAGAGAAGTGAGAGGAGTGAATTGTCAAGGAAAAATCTGTTCAAGAAATGTTAGTCCACAATTGCAGGGGAAAACAATCATAATCTGACGAATTCAAAATTTGTTGGCATAGTACTGCGGTAACCACATTCCATGCCAGGGGCTTGGATCAGTGGAACCAGTGACATAGTTGTGAGTACACTCATGAATCAGTGCAAAATACATCACTTGGGTTCGAATGTTGCGCACCTGGTGCACCAGGGCATACGATCACGGGGGGGAGGGTAACGAGAGTCTTTATTAAGATTGAATGGTATTATCAGGCGAAAGAAGTCAGAAGAAAAGAGACAAACGCTGAAAAAAAAGATAGGAAGCGGTGAAATGCAAAAAGAAGGAAAGCGTGAATGATAGGGGAAAGAAGAGGGAGATATTTTGGATATTTTTCTAATCTTCTAGAATTGCAGAAAAAAAAGAGACTCATACTAATACAGATTTTAGTTTGTACATAGTTGAAATAATATATTTTCCGTCCAATAAAGGAAAGTGGTAATTAATATCCAGTGTGTCTCTGTATGCTGATGGCTTGTGTGTTTACTTATTTTCTTTCCGTAAATGCTAGTCCCGTCCTTCATCAAATTATCTGACTACCGTGTAAGATAATGACAAGAAATAGAAGTAGAAAAAGTGTTTTCTTTTCTTATTTTTTGAGAGGAAGGGCGTTTGCTGTGTAGATATGCTTGCAACAATTTCAAAGGAAACAAGCGCAATGAAAATTTAGGGGGGACAGGAAAAGATTGGTGAAATTATAGAAATTTTATAAGAGAAACTGTAAAACCTGGTGAAACATAAAAAGCATTTATAAGTTGAAAGTTGAGACGATCAAATAAGTTGTTCAAAAAACTAACATGAGAAAGCTGAAAAGAAGATAGATTTATGAATTCTGCTTACCCATCTGTTGAATCCTCACAGTACAGCGAACTGTGTTTCATAATATCAAATGTACCACTTGATCGCGTATAAAAAAAACTGTCACGTCCACAGAGTCTCAAGTGTTGCAACTGAGTTCTTTGATATGATCTATTGACACAGGATCAAGTGATAGCGGGAACTGCAAGATCGTATCTCTCCAGGAATGATGCATATTATCAGCGAAGGAGAGATTAGATTGAGTTGTTATATATAGTTAACGTTTTTTGTTTGGCACCCTTTGAGTTTTCAAAATTGTCAAGCTCAGGAGTTAGTATAGAAATCGGAAAAATTTAGGGACTGGAGCTTCCATGAGCATTGTCAGCTTAGCAGATACAGTTTCAAATATTTTTTTAAATAGGATACAAAAAAAATTGAATTATGTTTGCAGTTGCAAAATGGATAAAAATGCTCACTGAATCCTCGTTTGATGAAGGCTTATGAAATAAAGGTTATGTGAAGATGAAAAATTACTCCTAATAGGGACCAAATGAGTGGACATAAACTTGCAAGGGAGAAATATAACTCTCCTTTCGTCTGAAAGTCCATAGCTAGCCGATGTCCTGTAGGATTTTTTCACCCACTTTTTCAATGCAATAGTCGTTCGATATCCTTCTACAGTGGCAAAAGATGGGATATGCAAGCAGAAGACGGCTTCAGTAGCTTCAGACACAGTTACTTGCAATTTGTCTGGCATAGCCTGTCATCGCTGATCATTCTGCAGGTGGATTTGCAAAAGCGATGATTCATCAGGCAGGTAGAAACAGTGATCGCAAATCATGCGCCCAAATTTCGATGATCACTCGCTGGAAGAGATGATTCTTGCAAGAAGCTCGGCAATCAAAAATAAATGTTTATTTTGTATTGAATTCTATATTGCAGATTTCTTGGCAATTAGAACGAGTTATAATTTTTTAAATTTTTTCATATAGATATGGAGAATTCGAAGTGAAAAAATTGAAACTAGCATTTGACAGTCATAGTGCTTAAGGGTGGCGCGTGCGTGGTTTTTAAAGGATAAAGGGGTTCAGAGACTATAGTACTGAAGTGTTACAATCATTTGACAAAAGCACACCTGTCTCTCTGATATTTTGACAAAAACTTGCATTCTAGAACTTAGATAAAAAGTGACTGGATGAGTATCGCAATTCAAAACGTGGCTTCAAATATGAATAAATTCTTTTTTTCTTTCCCAAAATGATCTCCCTCGCCGAAATTAAAACGCTATAGAATAAAGAAACCAAAAATAATAATCAAAGATGGTAATCCAACGACTGAAATCAACAACTGAAAAATTAGCTAAGAAATTGCGCAAACGAAAATATGCATAACTTGGTCATGATTATTCCTGGCTATTAAATCACATTTCACTGTGGCTTCATCGGGTGAAAATACGTTTGAATAATACGTATTATATGTGGGTGAGCAAAAACACAAAGAAGATTTGTGGTTTTTTTTTTTTTCTGCTTTTTTGCTTTTAAATCTTAAATTGAGAGGAAAGTCTAAAATTACGCAAAAAACGTGGAGACTCACAAGTTACGGTAAGTGATGATCTTTGTATGCAAGCGCGTCATCAGGAAGACCAGTAAAAAAAAGATCGCTAATGGAGATAAAGCGCTTTGTGCAAAATGGTGATCTCTGAACCGGGGGCTGCGTGAGGACAGATGGTTCGCATACTCGCGAGACAAGCTCCCTAACGTCTCGTTATCTTCCACTACTGATCTGAAGTTTGATTGCAATCTGTTCGCGCAAACTCATATTTGCCAAAATAAATCAATGATTTTATATGCAAGTAACAAAATTTTGTTCTGGCCGTTGTTTCCAAACTTGAAGAAAATTCTAAGAAAGGTGCTAAATCTGAAAAGCTCGATTTTGTGTAAAAGAGGATGCATTAGGCAAGAACCAAGAGGCTCAGTAAATTCATGATTTTGAATTGGAGTTGAATAACACTGATACAATAGATTAAACTTGTTATGAAATGAATGAGACCAAAGGATGAGAAAAATGTCATTAGTGCAAAATATCCGGTAGCGAATTTTGTCATTTTTTCTTCGTGATGCTTTATAGTCTTAGTGTTTTTAGAAATCTCTCGAACATGCAACTTATGGAAGAGAATGAAATAAAGAAAAGAATATATGTGAACAAAAATAAATAAAACAAAACGAAATAAGTTGACTTTCGAGAGAACAAAAAGTTCAAAAAAGTATAATTGCAATCACATAGCTGCAAGTGCAGAAATAATCGAGGGTGAAGACAGATGTCTGTTACAAATGGCGACTGTAAATCAAAAAAAATTCTCGTTGCTGCATACGTTTGTTGTAGTACGACTACAAACGTGTTAGGTCTGATAATCAGACTGTCATACTCTATTCATACCATTTGAAGATGAACATCTGGAGGTTGTTTGTCATTTCTTGTTTAATAGGTAATGAATTCAAGACAGAGGACGTCAGTTCAATCGAGCCTATGAAGATCATTTAAATATGAACTTAACATGAAGTTCACAAAGGCTATGCAACGTATTAGAGCTTACTTGTATGACTAAGAAGATGGTCTCAGGAATAACGGGATCTTGAGCTGAGGTGAATGTCGTTCAAATAGATCGATATTTAGCAGTGTCGAGTAAAAAAGGGGCGAGCTTCCACAGGGGACAGGACCTAATCATTTTTGTGCAAACTGGTTCAAAATAGCATCGAACATTTCGAGAACGAGAAACGAACCATGTTCCGATTAAATATTTTAACATAATTTTCTAGAAATATTGAATTGTGGAAATGGATTGAACATTATATAAAGTGTATATTATTTGGCTGCGATAACCTGCTGTTATGACCTTTGTGTTAAAAGTACTCGAATCGTATATCCATTTCACCTTAAGTTTTGCCGGATACAATTCGAGACACAGTTTGCTTATACTGATGAAGCTAAATCATATTTGTCATGATTAATTAAAGATTAGTTTAATTGAAGAAAAAATGGTTCAACGAGTGTCGAAAAGAAACGCTCTCACACCAGGCTTTCCGAAAGAAATAATTAATTACACAATGAACGCCGAAATATGCGTCTTAAACGTACAAATGGTTGTTTGACGTCCTTTAATCTATTTTCTACACTGACCGACGTACAGCACTTTTGATACAAGAAACGGTATACGTAAGACATAAATATCTTGAATATATTATTTTGGTAAAATGATATTCGTTTAATAACTATCGGCCAGGAGAGTTCACTAAATTCAAGCCAAAGCCAAGTCTCGTAGGCAAGAAAGGAAAAGTAATTAGCCAATTGGGCAGCCCGATTGTCACGGAATAAAAGACAAGACGAGAGCATTTTTTAATCCTTTCCAGGTGTGTTGTGGGATGTGTTAATAACGGCCTTTTTTCACTGGGACAATCTATTTGAATCATATAGTATAAACGGGGGAGTATTGTAGATTTAAGGGTATCCATGACCAAAGACCTATACAATAATAATTAACACCGTTTTCCTTACCTTAAAAGCATCAAAAATTCTCACTGATTATGATTATTACAGAAGGTTATTATTTAACTATTATTATTATTGATTCAATATATATTTATTATTGCGAATTTGTAAGCAATCACCACAAATAAGCTAGAATGCAGCTCCTAAATGCAGCTCTACCAGTCAGAAATTAAAGATTAAAAAATAATTGCAAACTTCCGTTTTTTTCAAGAAGGAAGTAGCATCGAGAATGTAGGGATAAATGATGATGGTGTTGGTAAGAAGCAGCTTCAGTCTATATCTAGAAATAAGATTGCAATAGAAATAAGGAAAAGTACTGGTATACTAAAAGTATATGGTCCATAAATTGTTGTTTTAAGTAACACAGATTAAAGTTGAGGTGTGAAAAGGGAGCCAAAAAAAATTGCAATTCAACATCCTTTTTTTTATTCTCCTAAATTTTCCTTTTTTTCTTAACTTCAACATTAACTGTATACTGTATATTTTATATTTTTTTTTATTTTCCTAACTATTCTGTGTGAACAAAACTATAACCTTTTTTGTGCTAGCACTTCACTGTACATTTACCAAATACTTAAATAAAATTTTCAATCAGTAAAAAAAAACAAAAATTATAGACCGTTCAAAAGTAGTGAAAATACCCAGCAATTACTGTGTGAGCACATTCGTAAAGCTACAAATTTTTTAAGAAGTCAAGTTCGATCAGAAAAACATGGTTTCTGAAAGGTAAATTTTTACAAATAAATTTTAATATTTTGGAAATTTAAAAAATTATTTGACAAATTCGTACCTTCTTATTTTCAATAAATGAAACAAAAGATTTATTGAATGTGTTGTTATCACAGCATGAGCGCTCAAAAATGAGCCTGAACTCTCAGTGTGACTTAATGGTCACGCGTGACCATGTGCCTTTTCATCGCAATTTAGGGCCCTTAATCATTAATGAATAAAGCATTCACAAAATGATAGATCAACTATCTTAATAATTGACGTTTGTGCTTTTTTTTAATTTTTAATGGCCCACAGTACATATTTTTTGCAAAAATTTTTGGAATCATCAAAAAACCTTTGAGCGTAATCAGAAAAAAATTCTCATACCTTTTTCCACCACACCAAAGCTCAAAAATGGTCACGTGACCGTATACAGCAGGGTGCGGCGTATAGTTATACGCGTATAGTTAGATCCCACGCAAAAACCTACGTAAGCCTCCGCAAAAAACCTACGCATTGAAAAATAAATTTATTCAGTTTCTGCGTGCGGCGTATTCAGTTAATAGGCGAAAGATAGGGCTTTTTTTCAAACGTTCCTAGGCAAAGATAGAGCGTTTTAAACCAGATTTCAGACCCAAATTCATCAGTCGGCGCGAACATGAAAAATATTTAAAAATGTTCAGATTCTGACCAGATGAAGTGTCGGTATTTCAAGGAGTTTAAAAATATGTTTTCAGTCTCGCAACAAGACGGCTACTTGAAAATGGGCCAATACTATTCAGATAAAATATTTAGTTTTCCGGTTTCTCAGATTGATTACTGTGAGCATATTTTTTCATAATTTTCATTGTTTCCTTGACATTTAACGATTTTCGGTAAACTTTTCGGAATTCATGTTATTATAAAATGAACTACATTTTATTTTTTTCATAAAATAAAATTTATACATCCTAGAAGATTGTACGTAAATTAACTTTAAAATCACCGAAATTATTTACTCTGACCATATTTTAACGCAAATTTTAACTCTAGATATTGTCAAATTGACCAATCAGAGCACATAAGTATTCCTAACAAAGTACGCGTATAGTTAAAGTACGCGATATCAGTTACCGTGATAGTTAGGGTTTTTGGCGACACAACTTTCTAACTTACGCCGCACCCTGCGTGTCAAGAAAATAGGTAGCCAAAATAGTTCTTGCTTTTCTTCAAAAATTTCAGGGAAAATAATCACATCATCGACTAATTTTAAACATAACGGCATTTTTTAAAACGTCACGTGATCTTATTTTTGCAAGAAATAAGGATTTATTATATATATCCATATGACATATTCGAATATGATATTCCAAACCTTTTTCAATTATTTCGACACCTGATTTTATTTGGACTATGCAGCATAGATTATGCTGGAATGAGAAACAAGTCCTTAAGAACGTTTCAACTTCATCCTTAAATTTTTTCACGTAATTTGAGTACTTTTTCAAATTACCGTATATCGGTACTATGTTTTTCCAAAAAGTACTTTAAGTATTCGGAATCTGATAACGGATTCGCGTTCTGATGTAAAAAATCAATTTGATGCGTCATTTCACATTAGTCATCAATACTATTTGTTTTTATCTTTTCTTTTTTCGAGACAATTTTGATTAAAACATTGGATTGTTTTCACACAGAGCAGAGGCAAAGTGTTAGCGGTTCAATAAAAAATTTGCGGTACTACAAATGTTCAAATGTCAAATTAAGCCTTTATTCATATTACTTGTGCACTTTATTGTGAGAATCTTGAAAGGTGAGAGTTTATATTTTTTTATTCACATTTGATGCTTTTTAATATTTTTTTTTCAAAAAATTTTTTTACAGCACTGTAGCAAATTATTTTAATTATATTTGTAACAAAGTTAAATCTATGTTGATAATTAATCTCAGGTTATACGGTTGATTTAAACAGCATGGTCACGCGTGACCAAAGGTTTCAAAAACATTAGACTACGGGTCCAGAAATATAGACTATAGGTCGCTTTCAATGGTGGACACGCTAGGTATAAGTTATACGGAAGAAAGAAGCCAGGGAGAAATATTTCTTTCATTTTCAAATAAATGCGGTGATTATAGAATAAGGGTGATGAAATATCACTTATTTTGTGTTTTTAAAGGGGCTTTTCTTGTTGTTCTCATATAAATCTTTTAAGGAACTTATTGTTATCAAGACATTCTATTCAGACACATTCAACGAGCGTTAGCCGGCGTGGACTTCCTAGAGATGAAAGACCCAGCTAATTATTATTTCAAAAAATCCGTTATAAAGAGTTCATACATTCATAGAACAGTCTGATACACTCAATGCAACATTCCACTGAATAATTATGCGTTATGTTAACGTTTTTGATTTTTTTAGACTTTACATTATAATTCACTGAATAAGTTATCATGCCTGAGAATTCATCTTTCTTGACTTTTCGGTGCACGGGGGTTTTTGTTTTCTAGTAGAAAAATATGTTTTAATTGACCGCTGCCTTAAGGGGGTTGTGAGTGTAAAGAATGCATGAGTGGAACAAAATAGTTTATATTTTTTCTAGTATCCGTCAATAACAATAATTTATTCTTAAAAATGATGAAATAATTCGTTCGGAGTGTGTATGAGATGTATGATTGGTTCCAATCCGTTTAGCGTCGCCCACACATGATTTTTGTCCCGCGT
>SCLH01001798.1:44650-60086 GCA_004367855.1 Oikopleura vanhoeffeni
GAACTTGTGTCTCAGTTACATTAATGAACAAACGGTGCAAAAATGTTGTCAGTGGAAAAAAATAGGGTTGGGGTGGAAAGTAGTAGTGGTTCCGCAGGAACCCTTATTCTTTTGCCGCACCCTAGTTTTTTCTCTGACATAACAGTTTTGCATCCGTTCCAGTGTACACCTTAATTATGTAGTGTACATACAATAATCCCGTATCTTGAAAGGGTTAGAATCTAGGGTTAAAGTAAACTCTGTCTAGTTTAGACGGTGAAAGTGTTTTTCAAAAAAATCAATGCGTTGTATTTTTAACGTTAAGCGGGGGTATTCGACTCTGATTAATATAATGGCCTGAGAGGCATAAACATGCTTCAAATTGATACAGCGTGTGATAAACCGCCTCTTATGTATCTACACATCTAAAACGAAATTTTATCATATGTGGTTCAGAAAAACGAAGTGAAAATGATTATCGAAAGTATTTGGTCGATTGAAAGAATTCATATTGCATGGAATTTGCCGTTGAAGACCATTATTCGAAATAGGTTTACGAAATGAATTCGAGTGGGAGAAATTTCAAGCAAGGCTATACTATACATCACTTATCGGGCCGGAAATACAATAAGCAATCAGTGAAATGATTTAACTAAGCATTTTTTCTTTGAAATTTAACTTTTATTGATCAATAAATTGAACTTTAAATTTTTGAGGTCAGCCGGGAATCCTTTGACGCGCCTTAATTAGGGACCCAAACCCCCTTAATTAGGAGCAACCCCTACATAGCCAACCCCCTTAATTTAGGAACCACTCCCTTAATTGGACGCAAACGCCCCTTAATTAGGGGACCACCACCACTTAATTTAGGGAAACCCAAAACCCCCTTAATTAGGGACCAAACCCCCTTAATTAGGAACCACTCCCCTTAATTAGGGAGGCAAACCCCTTAAATTAGGACACCACCACCTTAATTAGCGACCACAAACCCCCTTAATAGGGACCAACCCCTCGGATTTGTGAATTTGGATAGCAGGAGATCAGAAAATTTTCAAAAAAAACGCGTCAAATTCGCCAAAAATTTATCGTTTTTTGCCACAAGTCGGAAATTCGTCACGGATTGGGCAAAAAATCGTACTTACCCACGAAGGGAAATTGTCCGGTTATAGAATTTAAATTCTGCATCGGAAATCAATTATATAAAAATTCCATTTTTGCCTCTAAAAAATAATCAAAATTTGGCCGTTTTTGCCAAAAATAAGTTTTTCTTGCAAGGCATTTTTTTCAATTTTTTTTTCCCAGAATTTCTTAGAAATTAAATGCTGATCTTGATGCACTAGGCGATAATCCGCCCATAAATTAATTCTTCAAATCGACCATTCTTTCGGGGCTTAGAGCAATCGCAGCTTAACGCCTCACTTTAGCATTTAAACTTCTGATGCTAGAAATTCTAGAATTAAATTCCTGACCCAGATCCGAGTAAAAAAAAAAAAAAAAAGTGTGCAAGCATTAAATGTCCACCGCCCTTAAAAAACGCTTAAAAAATTCAAAATTTATTATGAGAAAATATATTTTTTTTTGTTTAAAAGTTTTTGTTTGTTGTTAAAAATTGATTTTTTCGTAAACATATGTTTCTTTTTGTTTAAAAATGTTTTCTTTGTTAAAAATGTTTGTTTTTGTTAAAAAAAGTTTTTTTTTAATAATGGTTTTTGTTTTTAAAAAAAATATATTTTTTTGTTTAAAAAACCTTTTTTTGTTTAACATAAAAAGCATTTTTGTTAAAAAAAATGTTTGTTACAAAATGTTTTGTTCTTATAAAAACTTTTTTCTTAAAAAAAACCCGCCTGCCAGAAATTGCCAACTTCTCCACGCTGGACTAAAAGGATGATAGATGGTCAAGAGTGACTCACGTATGGCCGCACTAAAACCAGGGTTAAATAAACGTACTGTATTCACTTAATTTGTGAAAAACTCGGTCAATTTTGGTTCAAATTGATCAAAGAAATATTGTCATGAAAGTAGGAAGTTTTTCAAATGAATCTTATTGTTAGGATTAAAAAAAAATTATTCTTTTTGTTTTTGCAGTCAAAAGCGGTTTGGCCAAAAATTCGTTTATACTCCGTCAATTTTGCTGTCAAATTGATATTAAACACAATTTATAGTTGTGAAAGTTGAAGCTTTCGAGTAATTTTGTGCGTTTGCCCATTTAAATAAAAAGTTTTCTTTGGGTGTTTAAGAGCAAAAACGGTTTCATTGCATATTTGAATTAACGGACTCATGGTCGTTTTTTTTGAATAGATTTCAGTAAGAACATTTAAAATAATTCGGCGTTTCGATAACGACTTCAGTTCAATATACAATTACTCAGACAGCCCAAACGAGCACAAATTATTTAAGGGCCAGATAAAATAAAAAAAGAATTGTTCGAATCGGAGCACTTTTAGACTAATTTCGAAGATTAACCTGAAATTTTTTAATTGTCAGTTTTTGTTCTAAAAATTGAGACCATGCTATAATTTTGATCATTTTAATAACTTCATTTATCCTCTTGATAACTTGTGCTAAGTTTGAAGTATCTAAATACTTAAGGGAGTGGGTGTCGCGATTTGAGCCTCTTCCAAGGTCATTTCCGCAAAACTCCAAAGGTGATATTCAAAAAACATTTTAACTAACAAACCAACCTTCGCGGTAATTTTGAACTTAACCGTATCTATACAATCCACCTACGCCGACACTACGCTTTAATAAGCTTTTAAAAGACACGCAGTTGACCTACTTCTTCAATTTATCATTTTTATTATTTTTGTCAGGCTCCAGAAGCCTACACATAATGCATTGCTTTCTCGTTTAAAATTTGCTTTTGGCGCCAAAAAGCAAAAAACGAAAACAAAATTATGATTTATTTATGATTTAAATTGAAAGTGCGCTATTTGTTTCTTTAACGCTACGAGTTAAAAATTGCACCAAAATCTTAAAAGTGTTTGTATTTACGAAAAAACATTATTTTGAAGCATTTTTTCTGGTTTCTTAATTTTGCCAAAAATTTAGGCTCAAAACGAATTTGACATGCGCCTCCAAAGCGCCGAATGCAAAATTTCAAAAAAAATCTCTGTTGATTGTCAAACAAGTCTCGTGCTTCTCAGATGCAGTATGAGTCCGAAACTGTATCTCTTAAACTGGTGGAGGAGATAGCCTTTTGCCTGAGCCTCCCAACTGACCAATTTTAAACAATTTGGCTAAAAATGAAAAAGGTTGACATGGGCCCCCCAAGAGACGCCGACAGCAAACTTTCAGAAAAAAACTCTCTAGTTCATTGTCAAACAAGTCTTGTGCTTTCACGATAAAAGTATGAGTCGGAACCTGGTATCTCTCAAACTGGTGAGGAGATAGCTTTTGCCTGAGCCTCCCAAATCTGGAAACATTTCAAAAATTTTAAATTTGTTGGTTTTTTGGGCGTTTTTGTCCGCCGAAAGCAAAATTTCTTTTTAAAAAACTAAACCAATTTTGCATTATTTGTTAGATTCTCCGAACCCTTAACACAAAAAAACAATAAAAAAAACAATGATAAAAATTGACAAAGTGAGAAGAGTAGTGTACGAAACTGCGGGGCTTGTTCAAGAAGCTTTTAAAAGCGTAGGTCCTGTCGGCGATAGGTGGGATTGTATAAGATTACTGTTAGTTGCAAATTACCGCAAAGGTGGTTCTGGTTAGGTAACAAATGTTTTGAATTATCGCACTTTGCGGTTTGGCGGAAATGGGTTCGCGTAAGAGCTTAATTTGCGACACACACTCCATTTAATGGGATGAGGCGTTTCAAACGGCGAGATTATCATAAAACAGAATGACTGAAAAATTTTCCGCAAAAAACGACCCACGGGCAATCCGTAAATTGAATTAATACGTCCGGTATAATTACTCTGCAAGAGGCAAAATTTATTTACAACCTGTCTTGTTTCGAAACGCCCACGGCCGTACGTGCTTTATCACCCTTATTCCAAATCACATTCACTATATTTTTTCAGAATTATTTTGTTCTACTAATTCCAGAAAATAAAAATATTTTCTTCGACTCATTGCTTTATTCACACCCTGAACCCCTTAAGTTTTGAACACAATTTCCTTTTCTTTGGTCTAGAAATCATATTTTTCAATTTTCTGTTTCGTGAATTACGCAATTTGTATTAGATCACAATTGTGGAGCTGAAAAAGGATGAGTTTTTGAACTTTTGAAGTTTGTATCTTAATTATGTAGGGTTTTCTAGTAAGAAATTATAATAATTATTCACTTTCAAATAGTATTTAATATTGGATAGTCAATCAAAATAAATAGTAAAAAAAATTACCCGGAATTTCCGGGAAATTCCCAGATTCCCACTAACGTCTCATAAACAAAATTGAATTGATAAATAAATAAGGCTTCAGTCGTCACTAGTTTGGTAATCGGTTGTTTTAATTGCTCAGTATACAGGTTAAGGAGGTTATGAGGAGCTGAAACGTCGGAACACAATAATAATTAGTGAATTATTGCCGTCAATGAGAAAACTGCCTGGCTGAATTTGTTGTAGGATAACTCCGAACAACTTCCGTTGGTTTTGTAAAGATATTTGCGAACTTTTTATTATTAACTCAGAACTATGAACTCCTCAATGTTATTTAAAATGACCTCTTAATTTGAATGATACCACTAATAATGTCATTCAACTTCGGTGAACTACATTTTAGGCGATTTTGATCAACCCGAAAATAAAGAAAAGTTATGGAAAACATCAGAAGAAACACTTGAAAAGTACATTTATATGTCTAAGACTGCTAATCTTGGAATTGAAAGGTCCTAAATTATCAAGAAAAATCCTCTTACTTTATAAATATTTCTTACATTCATAAGGGCTTCAAAACTCAGTCAATCACATGGTTAATATACAAACGAACTTATTTAATCTAAATCAGTTAAACATTATTCATTATCAATCAATACAAAACGCATCAGTTTTATGTGATCCTGTTCATCGACTTTTATCTGATTTTAAACCATGTCACTTACGATGGGGTGATGATAAACCAAATCAATCAATCCGTCAATTAAATTGGACCGGATTCTCGTTATTTATCCTCAAAAAATGAACTTTTATCAAAATGGTGGCTAAATATTTGCCTCTTAGTTGGTCAAGATAACAAAGGAATTATCGCAAAAAATTTCCAGAAGGTAATTGTATCAGTAGGAACGTGATGTGCAGGCAGAGTGTGTGTTCAGTGCGTTTTATCAATAAATCGAGGATGTGTATTTTTTTCGCTCTATTTCTTCACCCCCATTAAAAAATTATTTTTTGAGATGTGCTGCGATAAATCGCCAGAAGAAATGTCAAAAACCCGCTAAAAAGCCACGCAATTTGAGGGTTTTTAATTACAAAAACTTTGAGTGCGAACATGAATGACGTCATTTGCAACGATTTGGAATAAAAATCTAAGCTTCTTTTGATTTTTTATAAGTGAGTTGGATCCAATTATGTCGCATATTTTGTTTTATGAGTTCAAAATTGAACTTCCATACCCCTTTTTATTTGAAACGGCAAATTTATTTATGTCCCACATATCACGTAAGTGCCAATTATCCTTGAAAATTTGGTCGCGTAAATAACTCGAGCAATATTGAGGCCCAATAATTGAGCTCTTGAAGACTTTTATTTCAAAACAGAAAAATTATTTTAAAGTTTGACACAAAAAATCCTTTAATAAATAAAATATTAATTTACTCGACGTTATTTTTTAAGTTTTCAATATGATTGTAAATGGAAGATAGGTTATACTATGACATTATCAAAGGAAGTGATATGGCACGGAAATGTTTCAAAACTCCAGTATAATAGTTGACGGTGGTCGAATGAAACTGAACATGGTGGTTGTACGAAGGAAAAGATTCGATATTTTCGAGCCTCTCAATTTTTTAAACTAAACAAATACAGTTGTCTTATTTTTTTGACGGGGAAATTTAAGAGAAAATTACTGATGAAAATCGTTTATATTTTTTAGGAAAATTCGCCCGGTGCTTTTTTAAATTTTCTCGCGAAAAAATTAGACATACTGTAAGATTAAGAATTTTTGGCTTCATTCCGAATTATAAGTTCATAGTTTTATAAAATGACCTTTTAAGAACTTATTGGCAAAGCGCCGCTTTAAGAGGGTATGCGACTCTGAAAATAAAAAGCCTCAGAGGCATTAAAAATGCTTCAAATTGATTAAGGGGTGGTAAATTAATGTACTAAGAACTCAATCATAAAAAATTTGAAATTTTTGCATTTTTTTGAATTTTTCTCTTTGTTTTCGATATATGTCACCGAAATATGTCAAATCAGAGTCGCAATAACCCGCTTAAGTAGCCTCAAAATTTGGCAACTTGAGGGTATCCCAGTCCCTAATTTGATATATTCTCGATAAAAATAATGTAGCCAAAAACACGGCTTCAAGAATATATTTCAGATTAGCCAGTTTGTAAACTAGCCTTCATGCTTGCGAATAAACATGCTCAAACTTTTTTGCGTGAATACACTCCCAGACACATTAGCGAAAACCGGTAGCGAAACAGGTAGACCCAAGCCAAATATTGATATCTATCTCCTCTTAAGTTATTCACTTTAAAATAAACCTTAATATTAACATAACTTGCATAATTAGTATACAAAATTTCTGTGGCAAGCGTTTTTGTCGATAAGTGCTTTAGGTTTTCCTAGATAATGGATAGACCAATCGTTTTTGACATTTTCCATCGAAAATTCTATCTCCTCCGAGTATATTTTCAAAATTCACTCAAGATTTTTGCACAAAGAAGCTCCAAAACAATATAAAAACTCTTGTAGGAAGCTTTTTTGTTGAATTTCGACCCAATCTCAAAATGATGAATTTTCGAAGGTCACGTGAAAAAAATTTTCGGAAAAAAAAAATGCCTTCGATTTTTCGAAAGTAGGCTCAAAAGAAAGCTGCCGGAAAACACGGAAGAGAAAATTGGCTTACGGCCATAACGAAATTTTGAAGTCTTAAGTGGTCAAATTGACACAAAAGTTATTTCTTGAACATAATTTTGAGAAAAAATACTTAGAAAAAAATCAAAAAAACGCAATAATTTTCGAAAAAATTTTTGTTGTCATTTGCGGAAAGACGCGGGTTTTATCGTTCAAAACATAACAATTGATTTGGTGGCATTTTTTATGGCATAATAACTGCAGAAAATGTAGGAACCGGGATACCCTTAAAGCGCGATTTAAGTGCGCAAAAATTGCGAAGTTAAAGCGCGCGCTTTAAGTGCCCAAAATTCAAAACGTGCAATGTTTTCCCTAGAGTATGAAAACCGTTCAAAATTTAAGGGGGGTCCAAATGTACCGGGATTTCACGATGCATGACATTTAAATCCAAAATCTCTAAATCCAATTTCAAAAAGGGCTAGATGTCAAAATATAATGGACCCCTGAATTCTCCATACTGAGGTTCACGCCGATCGTATGTGCGGTCAAGGAGAAAATAGAGTTTGAAAAGACAATAAGTGTTATAGTCTATAATGATATTGATAAGTGTTATAGTCTAACTCATAGAATGCGGTCAGCACCTGGTGGTGTGATGCACCCATTTTCATCAAAGAGTACTAATTTGGAAGCACAAACCTACTTCTACAATTAAGTCGCGATGAATTAAAGCCTCAGTTCACGTTGAGAACTGGAATCTCAGAACCCCCTTAAACCAAATTTCAAAAATCAACAAAATTCTGTTTAGTCTAGAAAAGTTTGAACCTGATTGCTACCTTTAAAGCTTCCAATCAAAATCGTCGAAAGTTAAGTTTTAAACTAGTGTCCAAAATGTTAGGCACTTGAAGCGCGCGCTTTAAGGGAGTGGGTGTCGCTGATTTGAGCCTCTTCCATGGTCATTTCCCGCCAAACTAGCAAAGCTTATATTCCAAAAACATTTGTAACTAACACAACCAACCTTCGCGGTGATTTTGAATTTAACAGTAATCTTATAAAATCCCACCTACACCGACAACTACGCTTTTAAAAAGCTTTTTTAAAAGACACGCAGTTCGTACCTACTCCTTCAATTTTCATCATTTTTATTATTTTTTTGTATGAGGCTCCGGAGAAACCTAACAAATAATGCAAAGTTGCTTTTTTTTTAAATTTTGCATTCGGCGGCCAAAAAACAAAAAGAAAAATTATTGATTTATTTATGATTTAAATTGAAAGTGCGCTTATTGGTTTCTTTGACGCTATCGACGGTTGAAAAATTGCACCAAAATCCTTAAAAAGTGTTTTATTTACGGAAAAAATTATTTTGACCATTTTCTTCTGGTTTCTAAATTTGTCAAAAATTAAGGCTCAAAATGAAAAGTTGACATGGCCCCAAGAGACGCCAATCAAAATTAAAAAAAAAACTCTCCTAGTTCATATGTCAAACAAGTCTTGTGCTTTAGATGCAGTATGAGTCGAAACTGTATCTTTCCAAACTGGTGAGAGGAGATAGCTTTTGCCTGAGCCTTCCAAACGATCATTTTAAACAATTTGGCGTTAAAATTGAAAAGTTGACATTGGCCCCCCAAAGAGACGCCGAAGCAAACTGTTAAAAACTCCTTGTTCATTGTCAAACAAGTCTTTTTGCTTTTAGATGCAGTATGAGTCGAAACTGTATCTCTCAAAACTGGTGGAGAAATAAGCTTTTGCCTGAAGCCTCCCAAAACCTGACCATTTCAAAATTTTCATTTTTAAGTTTTTTTTGCGTTTTTGTCCGCGAAAGCAAAATATTTAAACACAAAAGCGCTTTTGCATCATTTGTTTGGCTTCTCGGAGCCTGACCAAAATAATAAAAAATGATAAAATTGAAGGAGTAGGTACGAACTGCGTGTCTTTTTAAAAGCTTTTAAAAAGGTATGGTGTCGGCGTAGAGTGGATTGTATCAGATTAAGTTAAGTTCAAATTACGCGAAGGTTGGTTTGTTAATACAAATGTTTTTGAATATCACCTTTGTAGTTTGACGGAAATGACCTTGAAGAGGCTTAATCAGCGCACACCCACTCCGTCAAGGGGGTAGTAGTCCGCAAGACCAAATTGGAGGGTGAAAATCCGATATAGTACTAAACCAGCCCCAAAAAACGAGTTGGTGAATAGTTCTCGTAGCTTTCTTGCTCGGTCTTGGGCACTTAAAGCGCGCTTCAAGTCCCAATTTTTGAAGACTTCAAGAGTTAACAAAAAATGGGCAGCTTAAAGTGCACTTTAAAATAAAATCAATCCTATCAAAATGGCTGGAAATAATGACAGGTAAGAATTGGGGTTAAGAAACGACGAACAATTCGACACCGCCATGTTTTATATGTTTAAAAGTCTTGCTGAAACAAAGTGAGATGTGACATTTTAAAAATTGGCAAACGAGAACTGTAATCATTGTAAATTAAAAATAAGTATTACTCTGATAGCGGTAGTTTTGAAAACATTGTCACAAAATTAAATTCTGCAGATTTTGATCAGTTAAGCTCCTCACACCCAGAAACGAAAACCTCGTCCTCACACCCATAAAGCCTATCGTAAAAGGCACTACTCTTGAGCGCTTATCACGTGGAAAACTGGAAAATGATTATCAATTAAACTTATTTGTTCACGTAATTGAGTCAAGGATAGAATAAGTGAAAAACAACGTAACATTTGTAAATTTCGAAGTTTGTGAACTAGATAACTGCGAGAGATAAAGAGAAGTTCACTCACTTGTATTCTCGAAAAACATACATTCTTTTCAATGAACATATAAGTTACAAATTAACAAAGTGATAACAAGGCTATTTATGTCATATGCAGTAAAATGTGAAAAATATGCTAATCAGCTTGAAAATCAGTACCACCTTTATCTTCTACAACTTGAATCGATTTTTCTGTTCGACTTATTGGGTCGTAATTGCCGTTTCAATTTCTTTCGAAAAAAATAATTTTTTAAAAAAATTTTTTCATTATTCAGTTTATAAAAAACACCTTGTGAAAAATTATTCTTGTAAAGAGACTGCAGAAATAAATTATTATCGGAAAGATCAAAAATCAGTACCACCGTATTTTCCACACTGATCGATTTGTCTTTCTCGGCTTTATTTGGGTTTAAATTGCCGTTCAATTCTTTCGAAAAAATAATTTTTTTTAAAACTTTTTTTTATTATTCTAGTTTCATAAAAAACACTTGTGAAAAATTATTCTTGTATAGAGACCTGCAGAAAAAATTAATTTATATCGAAAGAATCCTCAAATTATTTCCTGAAGACCAGTTCCTCAAGAATTTGATATTATGTATCGTTTTTACAAAATTTATTTTTCAAGAAATTTCGGCAAAAATCTTAAAAAAATGGAATAATAAACTGTCGAACGGTATAATCGTATAAAATTTCAGCAATACTTTTGAAAATAAAAATGCAAATCGTATGACATATTTGATTTGTAGTTCTGTGGACGATGTTTATTTCTGCCGCAGTTTTGCGCGCCCGAAATTTTTTTGCCTTCAGTAGTCAAAGGGTGGTGAGAGAGGTTAACCAAGATTAGTATTTATGAAAAAGAATAATTGGGGTGGCTTAAACAAAGTTGAAAAAAAGTCACAGCCAAATAGTTAGGCTGATTTGGAAATTAATAAAGTCGTTCGTTTCAAAATTTTTGACAAATGGATAATCCCCTTAACACACTGGTTAGTTTTTGGTCCGAGTGTGTGCCAAGTGTGTTAAGGGTAACGCGGATGGTGGCACATTCAGACTATAAAATTTTCAATAATCTGATCAAAAGAACTTGAAATAAAATTGGCGGCTGAATCCATTCTTCACAAGAGAAAGATTTCGCAGAGATCTGATGGTTATTGAATTCTATTAAATACGAAACTGCGAAAAATCTGCAAACAGGGTACATGGATACGGATGCATGCCTCCAACAAAAGGTATTGCATGAAAATCTTCGAGTAAAAATTATGTGTCACCATTGGCAACAAAATTAGATTTAAAAAAACAATCAGCTAAAATCATGAGAAAGTATTAAAGCTTTTTCAATTCAAGTTTAATATATTCAAAAAATTGACCATCGGCAGTAGGCCGTTCAAGATTGTCCCCTGACTCGCAAAATGCACACTTGCTGAAAAACTACTCGGGTTAAAACACTTAAAAAGTTTTCAATTTTGAAAAAAATAATTTTCTTTAAAATTTTTAGTGTGTTTTTTAGAGTAGTAGGGCTAGGATGATTTACAAAAGTGTGATTATATGGGATATACTGTTATATATATACATATACAACCGACAGCTCGGACCCTCAACAGAAACGTCATAAGGACTTTTTCGATATCTTGTTCTTCAACAATTCCTAGTTTATTTATGAACGTGGTAATCAAGCCTGCATTTCTGTGACAAAGCGTTTTAAGTCAAAAGGTGTCTCTACAACTTTTTTCTTGAACATACAGACCATCGCATTGCTTAATAAAAAAATTTTTGTTGCCTCACAATCAGACATAGGGAAATTTTTCAAAAAGAATATCCCTTATCACTTTTTGGTTTGAATGGTAGCACTACTCTTTAACGTGTGATTTTAACTTGTGGCTACGCATTCTAACCAAAGTGATAAGTGATTATAAGTAGAGAAACTCCAAGAAATGCAGGTGTCAACTCTAAAATTGCCTGTTTTTTAACTCCCGATGTCCAGTAAACCTGACGTCCTTCACCCAGACCAAAGTGCCTCTCAGTAGTTAAAAGGGTGTCCACACGTAACATTTCGACCTTTTTGGAATTCTCATCAACTTTGAGTTCTTGGATTCACCTCTTAACGACCACACATATTTGGAAACAAAACAAGAAACAATGTTTGAAGATTAGAACCTTGGAATTCACTTATTTTTATAAATTATAAAAATTTCAAACGTTTTGAATTGATAAACGGAAAAATGGTTGAGTTTAGTTCAGTTGTTCCAGAAGTAATGTTGACGTGTCGACAACAATACTTATATTGGCTGGATTCCGAATTGGGCACATTTCCGACAAAAAACTAGGTAGCATAATTTTTCGAACGCATTCTTTTCTTGTCAAAATTAGAATTTTGCCAGCAAATTTTGCTGAAACTATTAATTTTTGCATGACTTTCAATTTTTATAAATGAGCATAAAATCTGCTATTTAAGGTCGAAATCTGTAAATCCGAAGGTTTCGATGTCCGCCAAAAAACTCAAAAAAATCTATATGATTTTTATACAATCGAATTCCGAGTTGACAAAAGCGTGAATATGAGTTTGTCTTGGTTTGAGGAATAAATGAACAAACAGACGAAGATAGCTTTTATGGAGTGAACTAAGAATTTCAATCAGCACATCATTATGAGATCCAAAAACCCATCAAATTTTTAGCCCCGACAATAACGTATTTTGTTACTAAAAATCGCTGTATCTAATAAATACGCTCACGGGGATAAACTCTGCCAAAAAGTGGTATTCTTTTTCTCTTATGTGATAATAAGTATTGGAAGCATTTAATCGCTGCGATGTATAACGCGAAATTGACATAATCGGAGGGTCAACACTTTTAACCCCCACCTGCACGAAGATGTGCCTGACTCCCCACCTGCACGAGAGTGTTGTCAGAACACACACATAGATTTAGGGAGCCTACCGGTTAAAACTAACGAGAAACTACAGTAGTTGATACAAATTCCTTTTGGACCACACGGGGTTGTTGACCCAGGAAAAAACGCATTCCGCGAGGCACAAAAAAAAGTTTGTGCCATCTAGTGAGTCAGAAACGGACTTTTTAAAACGCCCATTTAGGCACGTAAACTTCGATTTTGGCATACAAAAACTCCATTTACTTGTTTTTCATTAAATTAGGGCCAGCTGTCCACAATAATTTGCTTTAACTGTAGACATTATCTTGTTCCAGTACTGTTTAACTGCATTAACAAGAAAAATTGCATCGAAAATAATGATTTCCGGTCATGATGAGAAATTTCTAGAACTCACCAAAATTATGAAATTAAAAAATCAAGGGGAACTATCGGGGTTCTGTTCCGATATTCCGCGACCAAATTGACACTCCCCAAAAATTATTTTTGGTCTCCGTTTCTGAAACACGCTCGTTGCAGCTGTGAGGTAAGTTAAGGGCTAGTTGTGCGGGCTAAATGTGAAAATAATGCAAGCAATTTCAAGGCGGATGTTTATTATTACATGACACATTTTTCGGAAATAATTAGCAGAAATATTTTGTCCGCCTATCTTGCGGTTTCATTGAACTCAATTTGTAGATAAGTTGGTTGACCTTCAATGAAATTAAGTGCTTGTTTATGAGTGCTTTGATTTTGTTCTCCATCAGGTGAAACTTTTACATACTGCAATCACAACTGTGATGAAATTTTCCTGAATTTTAACTCCAGTTACACGCCGATAACTTTTCGCGTTCTCATCTTTCAACCATTTCGGTCGAAACTCTTTCGAAAATGAGTAGGTTGTTGTAAAAAAATACATTTTTTGATTCTTAGCCGATTAAGAATCATAATTTAATAATCAGAAAACCGGCATTTCAAACAGTGGCGTGGTTTTTGCACAATCCCAGAAAATTGATTAAAATATTTGAAAATGCGAAGTCTTATTCCGAATTACTAGAGTTGAAACAACTGAAATTAGCATTGATTTTTAAACATCGCCCTCTGGCCATGGAAATATATTAAATAAATTTTCTCTATCAGTTATCTTTACGGTTTGATATAACATATGCATTTTCAAATGTATTCACTCCTCTATATTTCCAAGCGTCTATAGCGATTTCAATTGCTTGAATAAAGCTAGGTTTACACCCACACTCCTTAAGGGGTGCCATAAACACAGCAGACTGGAGTCGTTGATAACTTACGAAAAAATGTCAGTATATGTTTTTATGCTATTATAGTAGCTAACCAATATAAAATTATTTTCAGCTTGACTAAAATTATTTTATCCATTCATTAGGAAAGATTTGAGTTCGAGTTTTCATTTTTGAAATCGGTAAAATTTTTTAAAAAATTTCAAACTATTATGAAAATTTTCCCATTTTTTGGGCCGAAGAATTTTTTCTGATCGTTTTTTTGAAATTAATGAATAAAAAATTAAAAAAATAGCCACTTTACTTTTTTCTGCATGTCTCCATCATTTCTGGACTGTTGTTTGAAAAATATAATAAGGTTATTGTGTCATTTTTGTCACTTTTTAGAGAAGAAAAATTATAAAATTTTGCCGCAAATCAAGTCCAAAATTTTTTACTATGGTTTTTTTTGAACTCTCCATCGAAAATCAGGAGAATTCACATATTAAATGTATTTTGGTATCTATTAAAATCCGTGATGTCAAATAATGAGTTGTTCGCGCTGATTTTCATTTCTAAACTATCATGAAAATTTTTTAACACTCGGGTTGTACACTCGATAAGTGTCCAATTTGGCACTGAATATTTAAAAATTTCATTGCTGGTCAAAAAAATTTCGAAAATAAGAATGGGTGTAAATAGGCGCCATTTCTTTAGATACGTAAGAACATTTTTAATATCAAAACGCAAGTTGAAGGTCAATTTTTATCTCAAAAAAGTTGTTTTTTTCTCTACTTTTTGCCATTTTTGAACATTTTTCATGGGAAAAAAAAATTTTATATCAAAGGAAATTTTTTAAATTAGCAACGCGTAGAAACAAGGACTTCTTAGCGCATACACCCGACAAATGTCTTGAAGTTTATAATGATCGTCTTTAAAAAAAATACTGTAGCTGAGTTTAGTTGGACATGGATGTACAGTGAAAAGTGGTTTTTATATTTGCTCAGATTAATTAGTTATGTTAAGAAATTTAAAATATAAAACGTTTGCGAAGAATGGACACTTTTTTGAAGATAAGAAAATAAAGAAAATAAATCTTCACATTTTTCTTCATTTATCGCTCTGAAAAACTTGTACCAATCTGCAGGACTTATTGGCACCCCCTTAAGGCCGGTAAGTAGATAAAGTAATTTGAATATGTTCACCCGATTCGGACAAAATATTTTGAAATTAAGGGAGGGGTCTTAGCGAAAAAAGACGAAATCGGAACCGAAAAACATGAAAATCGACCTTGCCCCAATGACATTGGTCACGAATGTTTTCCGTAGGAAAAACAAGCTAAAATTTAGAAACATTTCAAATAGCTCCCAGTAATGTCAAGTTAAAGCAAATGATTTTTTGCGGGCTATCCTGAAGCTTTGCGCATTCATACATTACTTTCATATTATTCGTACTGGTTTATGGCTTGCATTGTAAATTTAGCACTTAACCGCCACCTGAATGAGATGTCCTCTCCCTCGCTACACGAGGGTTGTTTCAAACACACACATAGTATTTACTTAAGTGCACTGGGTGACCAGTGTCGAGGCAAAAATAAAAATCCTAGTTTCAACCGTACTGGACCGAGGCGTCGCGAAAGGGAGAAGCCAATCGTCTC
>SCLH01001798.1:60107-75821 GCA_004367855.1 Oikopleura vanhoeffeni
GAATTAGTTGAAACTTTCAAAATAACACGGAACATAACAGTCCGAACGAAACGACGGTAAAAGATAATTAGTTGAACTTCAGGTGATTCGTAAAAATGATAAAAAACAAAAAAGCCTTTCCGTAAAAACAGTGCAAAATCTCTCTTTTTATATAGTCACCCGCTTTCAGAGTACCCAATCTAAATTATTTGGAAAAATGGCGAATCTAAGCATTTGATTAGTAGATCCTTTCTTAATGCCTGCCAATGATAATCGGCCTTTTCCGCAAATCAAGGTGTTTTGATTGGTGCTAATATCTTGCGTTGTTGTATCACCAATTTTAGGATTTGTCTCTGAGGGCGCGGCGTAATCCATATAATTAAAAATGATTTTTTATTAAAGCGAAAATATTAAGCGAATAAAAGATGCTTAAACACCCCGGACCGGTATGGAATTGTGTCAATCTTGTGTTCATCTTCTTTTTATCACAGATACTGCGCGCACTGCTGTATTATGACACTAGCGTTGTTAATTACATATCATATATTAAAAGCCGATTTTCCTACATAAAGGGGATGCCACGCTTTAAAAAGTATACTTTTCATATCAGTTTTCACAGTGAATTCATTTATGTCATTTTTATTGATATTTTCATTAATATTTCTTTAATACACAATTTTGGATTGAACTCAAAAAATAGACTTAACGTTCGGAAGATAATATTTTTTATTTAAGTCATTGATAGATTTTGTCAGACCCGATTTACCCATACATGATATTTTATATTTTAAGGGGGTAGGTGTGCGTAATTTTTTGAGCCCCTTATAGAATTAATGTTAGTGATAAAATAATACGATTTGACAGTTAAATGTTGACCCAAGGAATTCGTGGTGGCGAATCTTTTTTTCAAACAACTAGAAAAAATCTAGAATTTTTCCAAAATTGATATTTTTTGCTTTAACTCTAACCGGGTATTCAACACCATGATATGAACATTTTTTGGGAATATGACCCACTCGAAACAGATGCAGGACATTAAAATTACGGGAAAATGTCTTTTATGAATTCAGAAATTTAATTATTTTTAAGCAAATGTTAAACGTAATTATGCGAATTTGACGCTGATTGGTTAAAATTTGATTAGCTGTGAAGCCAATTTTGATCATGTGAAATCTCAGTTCAACTTTAGTGGTACTTTGTTCCGATCAGACAACTTTTTTTCGAACTTTTCATTTTCGGTTCACTTTCATCAATTCTGAATTCTTAAATTTTTACAAATCTTTCATCACTTTTTACTGCATTATATTATCTACTTAGTCGAAAAAATGGTTCATCTCTAAACATTTCGTCTAAAAGAGAATAGAGTGTGAAGTCGAAAAAACTGGCAAACGGCCGTTTTAGTTGAATTCTAGAAGAAAAAATCAAAAATCGAAAAATTCCTTCTATCACTTTTTTGCTCTTAATTTATTCGCATACTTTGTGTGTATTGAGACGTGTATGTGGTCAAAAGAAGATAGATTTTAAAAACGTATAGTGCTTAGAATAGACTCACCACTGGTGGTTGATGTAATAAGATTGACTTGAGATTGTAATCGTTAGACAAAGGCTAGATCTACAAACGAGTATTAGAATTTTACAACTGCCCCAGATTTTGTCTGGAGGCGTGAGGAATAGCAGATTACGGAACACTACCCTTAAATAATCAAAAAAAGAAACTTTATTTGTGCATGCAAATGACATGCAGAACCCCCTTAAGGGGTTGTGGGTATAAATTGAAACGAGCTTAAAGAAAAAAAAATTTATTCTTCAATCAGCTGAAAGAAAACAATTCAGAAAGAACAATATTTTGAACCAATCAGATTGCCTTATTTTGATTATTGTACCGCGTAGGCGCGCCTAGGCGGGTACGTTAGTTGACAAAACCAAAACACCGGGACACACACTTCTGCTGGGAAATATACCAAATGAACTTATTTTACCTATAAAAACCAACAGAGAAGACGTTTCTACGAGGTTGGCACAATATATCGAAAATTATCAAACGTTTCAGAATATGACTGTTATCAATTTGAAACAAAATTGACTGAGCATATCAGATTTCTTAATTTCATGTTTTTACCGCCTAAAAAACCAAAGGAGTCTTTTTTTCAAACCAGACGCGCATAACTTATTTTCAAGACGTGTACTTTCACGAAACATCTTTGTTTGAATCAATTAAAGCAAATTGACCAAGAATTAACAACTTTTGTGAATTGGAACATATTTTCACGGTTTTGAGTAGGGACCGTGAAGCCACCCGTCCCCAGAATCAAAAAATTACTTGCAGTTGATAGAGAAGGTTAATTCTCCAGTATTTTTTTTCTCATTATTCTTATCTGCCGTTATCGACCTTCCCAGTCCAGCTGGAGGAGAGGGTATTTCCTCAGCAATTCCAACATTCTACACCCACATCACTTCTTAAGGGGTACTCAACGGTTTCTGACATTTTTAGATTGGGGCTCAGAACAAAACGAAACAAGTTATAGAAATTCTGAAAAGCCTAAAAGGAAGATCTATCCTTTTGCTTCGACCAAAAGTAAAACAGAGTTTTTTAGCACCACACACCAAGTGGAGGAGTGTTCTGAACACTGATTTGACTCCAATGTCTTTTATCTCGAAAACGGCTTAATGGAAATTGATTACCACTTTGTAAGATAACAATGATACTAGGTTGACAGTTATCGGAAATATTTAGCGAAATTTCGATCGGACTGTTCTAGAATAATGAAAAACTGTAATTTCAATGATATTTTTAGAATTATGTAGCTCAGTTTTCTCAAAAACGACTCGGTACAATTTTTTTAAATTGGTTTTATTAGGAAAAACATGTCTTCTCATTTCTAGTGCAAACTTTTTTTAAACATCGCTCCTATTTATAGAATATTGCAGAATTAATTCAGCCGGAAGTCAATTTTCATACTCACTTTTACTTATTTTCAGAAATTTTTCATTAATTGAGGTTTATGTATTTTTTTGAAAAAATACTTAAAAAAAATCTGAAAAACTCGAAAATTTGAGAAAAAATCTCGAAAAAATTTTATGATAAGAGCAGAAATACATTTTTGTGTCCTTCCTAAGGCTATTTGGTGCAGTTTTTATGTCCCTAATCTGAATTAAAAAACGTTGAGACCTCCTTAAGGGAGTGGGTGTCGCAAATTTGAGCCTCTTCCAAGGTCATTTCCCGTCAAACTACAAAGTGATATTCAAAAAACATTTGTAACTAACAGAACCAACCTTCGCGGTAATTTTGAACTTAACCGTAATCTGATACAATCCCACCTACGCCGACACCTACGCTTTTAATAAGCTTTTTAAAAAGACACGCAGTTCGTACCTACTCCTTCAATTTTATCATTTTTTTATGTCAGGCTCCAAAGAGCCTCACAACATAATGCATTGTCTTTTACTCGAATTTTGCTTTTTGGCGGCCAAAAAAGCCAAAAACGAAAAAAAAAATTAATGATTTATTTTATGATTTAAATTGAAAGTGCGCTTATATGTTTTTTTTTAACGCTACCGAGTTAAAAATTGCACCAAAATCCTTAAAAGTTGTTTGAATTTACGAAAAAAAATATTTGAAGCATTTTTTCTGGTTTCTAAATTTTGCCAAAAATTTAGGCTCAAAATGACAAGTTGACATGCCCAAGAGACGCCGAACAAATTTCAAAAAAAAAACTTTCTAGTTTATTGTCAAACAGTCTTGTGCTTTCAGATGCAGTATAAGTCGAAACTATATCTCTCAAACTGGTGGAGGATTTTAAACCAAAAGCAATTTTGCACAATTTGTTGGGCTTTTCCGGAGCCTCACACAAAAAAAAATGATAAAAATTGGAGGAGTAGGTACGAACTGCGTGTCTTTTTAAGAGGCTTTTTAAAAGCGTAGGTGTCGGCGTAAGTGAGATTGTATAAGATTACTGTTAAGTTCAGAATTACCGCGAAGGTTGGTTCTGTTAGTTACAAATGTTTTTGAAATATCACCCTTGCTAGTTTGACGGGAAATGACCTTGGAAGAGGCTCAAATTTGCGACACCCACTCCCTTAAGGCAACATCTCTTACGAGCAATCTCTTAAAGCAAAAACCAAAAAAATATCTATGGTTTTGTAAAATTTCAAATTCGATTGTTTAATTAATTAATAAATTATTGACAATAAAAAAGTTCCAAAACTTTCTGCAAAATGTTACTGGTTAAATTTGAAACCCACCTTAATTTCAGTGCCTGCGACGTTGGAAATTCGAAAAATGCAATTTCAAAAACTTGATCATACCAATTTTTGAAACAAACGAAATTCATTACGCATTCATAACGCATCAAGAAAATTGAGATGTTATTTTAAGAGCGTATTGCATTTATTTACAGGATATGTTCAAGATTGAATATTTCAAAGGTAGAAAAGTTTGTGTCACTAAAATTCCTTGTCCCAGCCGTCGCCATCCGGACTTGCGCAGGTTAAAAACTCTTCTTCTGGTTCATCAAATTGATCGAAATTGTGAAGATCGGTCCCCGATGATACTTTTGGAATATATGGAGCTTCTAGGCTTTGCGACTGTAGTCCTTCCCAATCAAAACCCTAGGGTAAAATTGTTAATTTTGTAAATATTCGAATTCGCAATTTTGATAATTTTTAAAAAAAATAGCTTGTTTTTTATAAACTAACTTAGCTCGGTCCTCGCTCACTAACCGGTACAAATTTTGTAACTAGTATTTTTTTTGAGGATGATCAATGTGTACAAAACTCATACTGATGCAAGCTCAAAAACGCCAAATTTGATAAATAAGTATTCAAAACGTACTGTTTATCTTTTCATAAATTGTCTTGAATTATTATTTTTTCGAAATATTAAAAAGATAACAAGTTGCAAACTTTTTCAATTTTAGAATTTTTGTAGATTCAAAAAGAAAACAAAAAATTATCAAGAAGTTCATTTTACAAAAAAATCAATTGAGACTGCTGGTTGTTCTTGATTTTTGTTATAAAAAACTTGTGTACACAAAACTTTTTCATTTGAGTTCGAATTTAATTTAAAAATAAAACAATTTTTATCTAATGTAGCTTTCTTAGCAAAATTATAGAGACTACATAATGTATAATTTATACTAGTTAGGAAACAGAGGGGATTTTTTAATTTATTTGTGAAAGTACCTGGAACCATTTGTGCCTTTTGATATCGAGTACACCATTTCTGCCGTTACCGAGACGGTCACTCGGGAATTCTTTACTCAAATGACGAATAATTGTTGTAGCTGTCCTTCCGATTTTATCAGCCGGCATTGGGAATGATTCTAGACCTTTGAGGGCCATCCTATTAAATGATAATCATTACAAGTGCAACAAATTTTTAAGTTAAAATATGTCTTTGAAATAATTTTTCTAAACAATACCCCAAAATTGTCATTTAAGAAATATGACCAAAAATTGAATTTATGATATATGATTCCAAATTTATATTTCTGGATTTTACCTGTAAACTTTCATTGCATCAGCTGAGTTAAATGGTGGATTTCCCGATAAAAGTTCGTATATAAATATACCAAGAGCGTAAAAGTCTGCTGAGAAGTCGTGACCTTTGTTTAAAATAACTTCTGGAGGCACATATTCTGGAGTTCCACAGAAAGTCCAAGCTTTGTGTCCTAAAATTAAGTTAGTATCTTGTTTCAAAATTTTTTTTACAGATACTTAGGATGTTTTCACGTGGCAAAGACGTAGTTATATCAAGGATCGGCACTAGAACACAAAATCGGTTCAAGAACAAGAACACATAATGTGTTCTATAGAACGGTTCTATAAAAACCGAACAAGAACGGAACACATTTTTAAAATTTGAATCAGAACCGAACAAGAACAGAACGTATTTTTTCAGAACCGTTCTAAATATGTTCTTGTTCCCGTGATTATTAGGAAAAAAAGGTAAAATTGTTTTACTATAGATATGTCACTGATTTTTTATTTAGTCTTCTTCCAACCAGAGGGTCTAAAAACAAGTCGGTGTCTAGTGTACCAATTTGGGTACGCTAAGCACGCCCGTGCTTTCCGAACCAAAATTGGTCTGAATGAAAAATATGTTGTGAAAAACGCAACGTCATGGTTATGCGTCATAAAGGTGGTTTGGGAATTTCACCGACTGAGGCACAATGGTTGGCATAACTTATGCCGCATAAGTCAAGTCAGTACCGGGAGACTCATCTGCAAAACTAACCCCCTTAGTCTGGATTNTTTGAGTTTATGGGGTCAAACTTTCTCAAGAAGAATGATTCCGACCATGAAAAAAATTTTGGAGCCTCCAAGTGGTCACAATAAGACCATGAAAAAACAACCTTTCGGGCTTTAAACCGCGCTCCAAAGGTTGATTTATTATTGATTTGTTGTGGTTATTATACCGATCGCGTTACAAAGCTTTTGCAGATGAGTCTCCGGTACTGACCCTACTTATGGGCCAGAAGTTATGCCTATCACTGTGCTCAAGTGCAGTCGGTAGAATTCCTGAACCACCCTAATTACACATAATCATGACGTTGCGTTTTTCACAACATATTTTTCATTCTGACCAATTTGGGTACGCTAAGCACGCCTGTGCTTTTCGTACCCAAGTTGACCTGAAAAAAAATAATGTAGACCAATTTTGGTACGGAAACCACGGGCGTACCCAGCTAAGCAAAGTGTAGGGAGGACAAAAAAAGTAGATTGGCCAATTTGAGTACGGAAAGCACGCTCCCCTAAAAACAGAGTAATAAACTTATAGCAGACCAGAAAAACCGGTTCTAGTGCCGACCCCTATATAACGGAGATCTTATTTGATATAAACCTACAAATTCAAAACTTTTTCTTACCTGGTCTTAGTTTTTTCGCAAATCCAAAATCGCAAAGTTTTGGATATCCATTATTGTCAAGAACAAGATTTTCTGGTTTCAAATCACGATAAATAATATGATGGGAATGCAAATAAGCTAAATTAAAAAGTCACTCTAAAGAAAAATAGGTAATTTATAAATACTAACATAATCCTTCTACGCAGCAAGCGGTGTAAAATTTAGCCCATTTTTCGTTAAAATAAACTTTATTTCGCAAAAGTGTCCATAATTCGCCTCCCAAGCAAGGTTCAAGCATCATATAAATATAAATTTTGTCACGAAACGTTCTGTATAGTTTGACAACCCATTTAGAGTCGACCTTTCAGAGGATAAATTAAGGGTCTTTTTATTTAAATAAAAGATAATTACAAAACACTTCTAGAAAAATACATCCAATTTTAATTTTATTAATCCTTTCCTGAAACAAAATATCTCGTTCGTTAAAAATATGCTTTTCTTGACTAGTTTCCACGATATGATCTTTTCTCATGACCTTCAACGCATATGAACTTGGAAGTTTTGCGCCACGAGATGGCAGTGCTCGCAAACATTTTATCAATTCTACACGGCCAAATCCACCAACTCCTAAGGTTCCGATTGGCTAAAAATATTATGTAAATTTCAGTATTGAGAATTTTTGAAAATTTATTGCCTTTCGAAACTGAAGTGTTCGGTGCTAAGAGACAGATCAGGATATGGGCACTCAATAACGAAGTAAACTTATTTCTTTGTGAAAACCTTTATTCTGCGTTTATATTTTTACTCAACATATATACCTTGAAGTTATTTTACCAGCGTTTGAAAATTTTGCAAAATATGAACTTTGCTACATTTCAAAATTTAGAATTCGAAATTAAATTCGTTTAATTTGAATATATCGAAGATGAAACTTTTAAGTTAATTTAAAACGTGACGTCATAACTTCAGTTTATCCGTCAAAATTTGGCCATCTAGACCAGGCCTCGGAATCCACTGGCTTGGCTTTGGTGGCAGAAGTTTCAAAAAATTAAGATGATGTTGAAATTAATCTAGTTATTCTCTTTCAGACCCAAAATATCAAAACAGTAGGTGCTTTATAAGGTGACACTATTTTCACATAATGAGACGAATTATGACGTCACATTCGAAAGGATCGTCAAAGTATAATCTTCGATATTAAAAATAAGATTTATAATTTTTTTTTCATCTTGTTTATATTAATTTTGGAGAATAGACAAGTTAAATGAAGAAGATTGATAAATTAATTTTTTTTTCATAGATCCTACATGTTTTTAAATGCTCTTCAAAATTTCACATTTTTTTTTCACTTTCGATCGAAAATTTTTGAAATTTTTTCCAAATATTTCATATTTCTTGTTTAAAATTTTTATACAATGTAATAAATTTCCTGAATTTGCCGGCTATAATAACCATTTTTTCCTGACTTACTTTTAAATCAGCTAAACGAATATCTGAAAATGCAGAAAGGCAGTGCGATTGTGAGTTCAAGTGTGAGTTTGGCGTCAACGGAGTTAATGGAGTTGTAGGGTCACCAGACCCGGCTGAACTTGTTGATAACTTGTGGTCATCATAATGACGTTCAGCTTGAGTCCCAATTAATTTGACAAAAGCTTCGCGATCTAAGGTGAGACAGCGAACTAATCCAATTGCAGTGCAAGTTGCGGTTCTGAAAAAATTTCATTCCTAATTGTTTTTGATAAAGTTTTTTGAAAATTTGAACGGTTAGGTTCGCTATTTCACAATTTTTACCAAAAATCCTTTCAATGCCCATATCGTCAAAAGTGCCAATATCGCCGATGGCCTACGCAATTTGAGTTTTGTATTAAAAATTACTAAAAGTGCGTCATGAAAGACATCATGTTTCAAGATCGAAGTTTCTAAATCTACTTTATTCTAATTTTGCTTGATTGCGTTTAGTGTAGTACTTATTTCCATACATTTTGATGATTAACGTCATTTTAACATATTGTTAAACTTACGACAAAATTGAAAAACTGTTCAAATTATGTCATCAGTTCGAGCGCCAACGGTTTTTTAATTTTAGAACAAAAGACTTTATTTCCGTTCCCATATCTCTTATTCACACTTTTGTAAATACCCCGGCCCTGATAAGGAAACGTAGTGTGTTTTTAAGTAGTAGGGCCGGGATATTTACAAAAGTGTGAATAGGGTATATCGCGGAAGGTGCCTATATCACCGAAAGTGTCAAATATCANGGAACAGAAATAAAAAAAATTATAAGTAGTTTAACAAAATGTTCGAATTTATTAAATTACTAAAATGCGTAAAATTAATTACTCCATAACACGCAATTTCAACAAAATTTCAGATAAGTAGATTTGAGAAATTTAATCTCGAAAAACGAAACCATTCAGGACACAAACATAGTAATTTATAATATAAATGTCAAATTGGGTGGGCGTCGGCGATATTGGCACTTTCGGGGATATTGACACAGGAAGTATTTTAGCTAAACATCGTGAAAGTGCGTAAGTTTTTTTCAGCGATAACGGTAAATTCAGCGATATCCCTTTATCACTTTTTGGTTCGAATGCGTAGCCACTACTCCTTTTAACGTGTGATTTTAACGTTGTGGCTACGCATTCTAACCAAAAAGTGATAAAGGGATATAGGCTATATCATATAGCCTATATTATATAGGGCCTCCCAGAATAAAGTATATTTCTTGGCATGATTTTCTGGTCGTTCCAAGAACGTTGATATATTATTCAGTAAAAGACTAATGCTTTTGTGAGCTTTAAAAAAGACTCAAACTTTTTTTTGTATTATTTCAACGTGGTTCATAAAAAATTAATCTCGCATTTTTTACTTGTAAGTTATAGACTATAACTTAAAGTTTAATGGTTGATTTCAAAGATAGGGAAGGACCTCATGAGGCAATTTTTGAATTTTGGCAAAACTGCAAGTAGATCTTGTCAAGCATCAAAAATAAAGTTCAAAACCGGAATTTTGAGATTTTATTCACGTGACCAGATTTTTTTAAATTTGATAAATTATCATGAAAATCTCAGAAAACTGATGGTCAAGGTTTCTGATTGGTCGTATTGTGTGAGATAAAACTGACTATATTTTCTTACTCGTAATGTTAATCTTTAACCCTTGTGAGCACAGAGCCACAATTGTGCTCTAGCATTACATAAAATCATTCAAAATGGCAAAAAACGGATCGTAGAATCTTTTCTTCAACACATTATAAAGAATTTGGAAAGAATATTGAAATTTTTTTCGAATTGGTTCCAGGAATTACGGGGTGTTGATTTGTAAGGATTTTTCCGCCTATGTTTCACTTCCTGAAAAATTAATTCAAATACTAGACATAAAATACAAATGTGAGATTAGCCAGTTTTTAGGAAAGCGTTTTGTGCATGCATAACAGTTAAAATAAAATTTATTGGTATCTAGGGGCAGATATTTTTTCGGAAGTAATTTTCTAAATTTTTAACTTCAAGTATCTCATGAAAAAATTTAATTATTATAATAGTGAATATTTAAGCAATCAAAAGCTGTCAAACAGTTGTACTTCATTACCATATTTACTTGAAAATAATAAAAAAATGTAATAATCTGGTTTTATAGGGATAATAAACATTTTTAATCGAAAATTACGAATTTTTCAACAAAAATTTTGACTGTATTTATAAATAAACTTTTGATATATGAGCTATAAATCAAAGCGGACAAAACGATGACGTAGGCCAGATACTTGTGCATCGTTTCAACGGAAAGGTCACTTGTGAAGACAACTGTGACCGTGTTTCACGTGATATGTATATTTGCTTTTCACTATATTTTTCTAGAATAAAAATTGAAATTCTTAATATATAATGTAGGTTTCGAAAATATTACCTCTCACTTCCTTATGCAGAAAAAA
Source organism: Oikopleura vanhoeffeni (assembly GCA_004367855.1). Classification (NCBI taxonomy): domain Eukaryota; kingdom Metazoa; phylum Chordata; class Appendicularia; order Copelata; family Oikopleuridae; genus Oikopleura; species Oikopleura vanhoeffeni. Next base: position 70,866 of record SCLH01001798.1, read on the forward strand.
TTGAACTTCAACTGCCGTAAGCTTTCTGTAAACAACATTCAAAGTAGAGCCACAATTGTGGCTTCTGGTCCTGGCGGAACTTTTTTTTATATGCTCACAAGGGTTAAGCTCCTTTCATTAAGGGGGGTCGAAATTTCACTCAGGTCGCGCTAGAGAGCAATATCTTTGAAATCCCCAAAAAAAATTATAAGGACAAAAATATACAATCTGTCCTTATATTTTCTCCAATGATTGACAAAGATTTTAAAATTATAACCACCAGAAAATTTGAGCAAAATTATGTAATTTAACGTCGGAACGAATTTTTTATGCAAGATCTACTGTAAGTTATAGACTAAAACTTAAAGTCTATAATTAAGAAATAAAAAATGCGAGACTAATTTTTTATGGACCACTTTGAAACAAGACAGAAACCCTTTTGGTTGTTTTTTTTAGCTCAAAGAAGCAAAGTCCTTCTGCTGCAACATATATAAACCTTCTTTAATTGAACAGACAAAGTAATAAAGAAATTAAGCTGAATAAAAAATGATAATTTTAATAAATGAATTATTAATTGTATTTTTTTTTATTTTTCGATATGAAAATGTGTGTGGTACTATCATGATTGGTTAATTTTTGCTAATTCAACATCTAAGAATTTTTTAAATCAAAATATTTGAAAAAAAATATCCAATTATTATTGAACCACACTGGAGAAAGTTTTTGAAGCGTATATTCGACCACCTAAAACGGTTTGTATAAATAATTTTACTTGAAATGAAGACCAAGCTGGATAAAAAAGGGATGTTTTATCGGAACGATCTTTTAAAAAGTGGTCAATTACTTTTATAAATAATTTGACGCCCAGATTTCAATATAAATTTTTTAAATGTGGTAGTCTAAAATTATTTGAACTTGACAGTCTATAATCTAGCATTTAGAATCTAAATTTTAGATACTAGTTAATTTATAAAGACCTAGTTTTCAAAAATCAGCGCTTTGGAAAACTTAGTCGTCTGACAGGATTATGTCAGCGGTCGCTTTCGAAGATATATCTCATATTATTAAACTTGGTTAAAATGTGTTTACCTTATTGATCCGTCATGAAGCATCGCCATTTCTCCAAAATATTCGCCGCCAACTAAAGTTCGGATGAAGCCAAGTTCTTTTTTAGTCACCTCAACTTCTCCGTCCAAAATAATGTAGAAAGTTTCACCAAAAGAGCCCTCTCTGAAACAAAGTTATCAAATTAGCTCGCTAATGAATTCAAATTTGTTATTTGTCAAAAACCTTTCTGTTATTATACGACCTTGTTATCGTGTAGCTGATTTTTTGCCCGACAAAATACTGTATTCATTTTATGCAGAATCAACAGAAAAAATTTCAGTTTCTGATGATTCTTGCGATTATTATTAACTTATTTTATGTAATTTCGTCATTTTATAAGTGCTATTTTGATCTAAAAATTGTCTTTATTTTGGATTTATTTAATAAGTGATATTTATATTTTACGTTCATTCTAAAGTATAACCTTACAATTATTTAATTAAAAATATCACTCGTACTCTATGAGTCAATCTAGGCTATAATTTATACACTAGACCAATTACTACTGTAGTGTCACTAACTCACGCCTAGGATCATGTATCAGCAACACAAGCTTTGACTGTAATCTTTTTGTTAAAATTACTAACGTATTAAGGATAATGAATCTAAAATATGATACTTACTATAAGAATTTATTAAGCCGAAAATAAAACTAATTCACGGATCAAAATAAATATAATAAGTCACTATTTATTGAAAACATCATCAGGAAATACAATATTTTCTGTTGATTCTTCATAAAATCATTACTGTGTTTTGTTGGGTTTTTTGAGACATTTTATCATTAAATGTCTGACATTATAAATAATTTTGTTTTCAATATATAAATTATTATTCATCGAAGGTTTCGGTTTATTACATTTCCAAGCGTGAGAAATAGATGAATTTTCAAGACAGTAAAAAAATGGTTATAAAGTTCATTTGACAGGTCCGACAAATCAATACGGTATTTGGCAAATACATACTGTATTTCAACTTGATTTTAACTCTAAGTGTTACTTTTTGTCACACGTGACCAAATTTCGACACCATATAGACATTCTCACGCTGATATTTCGCGGATATAGGAAAATAAAAAATACAAATTTTGTAAACGAATTAATAATGAATTAATTATGAACATGAAGCCGAAAGCTCCAATAAATCATAAATAATAATTTATTTATTTTTTAATTCATTATGAATTGATAATAATAATAAATGATAATAATGAATTGATAATTTCTTAATAGTGAATTAAAAACGAATAACATGTAGTAATTAATTAATTCGTCATTATTTGATAATGAGAACCTAATTAATCAATAATGAATTAATTATTAATTACTAATCAATTAACTTTTAGCCCTAAACTTTTAATTTGACATTTTCTTGAAAAATCTCTAGATTTCAAAACTCTTGGTGTTCAGTTTTTAATCTGTACAATTATAACTTGAAAACAGAATTCAATCTCAAATGTCGTAAATGAAATTAATTTTATAATAATTAATCAATAATTAATAGTACAGGGGGTTGCGAACTGCACTTGCGACAACTTGCGAGATAAATTATATTTTTATAATAGAAAACCACATTTTTTCAAGCTTTCGATTTTATTCAATCATCGTCTGGAAGTGAGAAAAGTAATTTAATTTTTGGTTAAGAAAAGAATTTTCGCAAGTGTGACATCATTTAATTTGGCAATCGTAGGCCCGAAATTGCCAACACGGCGAAATTTCTTGTTTGAACATTTAAAATGTTAAGTAAATCTCACTAACTACTTTGAGAGAATTTTCTATGAAGGTATGTGCATAAACAACTTCAACCTACTTTAAACAAACAACTGAAATTTAATAAACTAATTGCTCTGCACCTGTATAACCAAAATTACTGATTTTGTAGCATTAGAATCGTAGCTTTTAATTTGGCAATTTCGAGGCCTACGATTGCCAAATTAAAATGATGTCACTTGCGAAAATCTTTTCGTTTAACCAAAAAAAAAGTTTTACTTTTCTCACTTCCAGACGATGATTGAATAAAATCGAAAGCTTGAAAAAGGTAGTTTTCTATTATAAAAACACAATAATTAATACTTGAATTGAATAATTAGCATAGATTGATTGGAGTTGGTTTTTCATCAATAATTACCTGACGATTCCTTCTCCGTCATGAAATTCTTCAATGGTCATGGCATCCACAATTTTATGAATTTTTCTGTCAGAATATCCTTTCAAAATTGAAACTTTTCGCAAGAAATGCTTATGCATTTCCCTTGTCAACTGGTTATGAGAAACCATAATATTTCTGAAAGTATTTCGATCGATGGACCAGAGGATACAAGTCGTCAGGGCACGTACAGTAGCTGTTCTACGGCAATTATATAGTAGAGCTAATTCACCAAGGACGATTCCACCGTTTGCAGCACTTTATTGGCGTGAAAAAAATTCAGAGAACTTTTTTGTTTAATTTTTTTTCTCGTTTGAAAATAATTTTTTGAGGATTTTATTCAAAATTTCTAACATATCCCGTTCTAAACCAAAGAGATTGTTAATGGTGATTAGGGTGTTTAAACCGTTGAGATTTCGACTTTTGAAAACGACTCATCCGATTTAGTTCTTAGATGGCTAAACATGACCACACATATATTGAGAGAAAAATTAAACAATTAAATGTCGGAATTGGACCATTTTTACAAGACTTATAATAAAGCTGTATATTCTCAAAAGTTTTCAGATCATTATTTAATTGTTTTTCAAATAAATCCAGTGAATCTGGACTATCAAAAAATTAAATTTCATGAGTCGTTTCCGAAAGCCGAATTCTAAACTATTTGGACATCCTTTTTAGTATAAAGACTCACTTTGGTTTGGAAAGGAATATATTTTCTACGTCGTAAACTCTACAAAGTTTACAACTTTTTCTTCAAAATTTGGTTAAAACTTTCTTAAAATTTTTGAAAAATTAAAAACGATTTTTTTAATTTTAATCTGAATTTTAAAATAAATGTGTTTTAAGAATTTTTTATGTAAATTATTAAAAACAGTGATCGTGTTTTTGTAATTATAATTAAAAAATTTCATTAAATTTGTAAAATTTTTCACACTCTCCTTAAATTGTGCACAACTTTGTCGCGTCGTGTTGTAAAACTTGGACTTTTCCAGATGCAAGAACAAACAGTCTTTCTCCCAACTGATCCTTCAATAAATATCTTTTTTTGGTTCGAGAGTTTTTTTATCCATACACTGCCACATGTTCTAATTGGATCTGTTTCCAAACTAAATACATAATTACACTTTCAGCTTGTGATAATCGAAAATAATTTTATGATTAATTTTTTCTAAAATGCATAATAAGTTTTGTTCTTTATTTCGACTCATTGAAAACTAACTTATTTAAATGTTTTCAAATTTGACCCCAATTTTTTTTTAATTTGAAAAGAAAAATAAATGATTTAATTAATAGATTAATTAATTCTTGCTGTTTTAAGAAACACTGTTTCTCAAACTGAACTATTTTGTGCTTCTAGATATCTCTAGATTAGATCAATTCAGACTTTGCGAGTTTTTCACTGTATTTTTAAACAACTTGATAATGCAATAAAGCGAATCGTCAAGATATTTAAATTTAATTTAATTAATAATTCAATGATAATTGAATAAAATTTAATAAATTATGTATAATTATAATTGATAACTAAATTAGTTATCAAATTAACATCTAAATCAATATCAAATTAAAAATCAAATTAAGACTTAATCATTATAATTATAATGATATTATTAATTTAAATGACATAAATATAATAAATATTTTATTGAAAATTAAATAATTATCAATTTATTATCAATTCAAGAAATATTACCTTTAACAAAGTCGTTGCTTTTCAGTGCC
>SCLH01001799.1:0-12354 GCA_004367855.1 Oikopleura vanhoeffeni
TGGGCCACTTTTTTTTCGCCGGCCTGGCCGAGCTTGGCCACGATTTTCGGAGTCGAGGCCTTTTTGGGCCAGCTTTGCCTATCCTGGTTTTAAATCGTATTCCTTATGAACTTCTATAATAAAGTAAAAATTTCATAAAGACAAAATTTCCTAAAATATATAAGATTTCAAAAAAATTACTACTTTAAAATTGGTACATTTGTATTTAACTATAAACTGTTTTCTTATAACTATACAGTATATAATTTTCCCCTTCATAATTTTTCAAGTTTAATCCTTGTTAAAAAATTGACACTTGATAAATTTTCTCAAATGAAAGTTTGAATTATATTCTTACTGTCAAACTTTTGAAATGCAATTGTACAAGATGCTGTTCATCAGATTTTCACAAATAGTTTTTTCAAGACAATTGTGGAGCATGTTATAAGAGCCTCACACCTTATCATTATAATCTCGCCAGTCGTTCCCTTGTTCGCTTGATATTCATTTTTCCATTTTATTGCGTTATGAGGAGATCATATCTTAATGGGGTTTAATTTCAATTACTTTGTTGCGTTTTAAGTTTGGTTGCGCTAAAATAAAAAATTCGCATGTTCAATGAAAGATTCCGAATAGTATAAATGATTAATCTCGACTAAAGTTTCCTCTCGTAATCAATTACGGCCAAGGAATTTTTGCCACTTTTTAGCCAACATTTTTTAATAATATTCTTTTGGAAACACTCAATCCGATGAGTTCTTAGAAATATGAGCACAACATATTTAGAGAAAATAATAAAAAATGGTCCAATCACACCATTGTTTCACAATTTATAACACATAAAATGATACAAATTCAACAATTTGAAGTTATCTTCAAAAAATCCCAAAAATGATCTAATTAATTTTATTTTTTCATTCACTGATATCTTGCTCGTTTGAGCTATACTAAAACTTAATCGATAAGCTCGTTTCAAAACGCCAAATATATAAAAATCTTTTGGTTAAAAGTGGCCAAAAATGCCCAGGGCCCTCAATATACTTTCGAACAAAAAATCTCGCACTCTAATAGCATTCGAAAAGCTTCGGAACCGTCGTACATTCAGAACAAGACTTTAAATCTGATTAGACTTATTTTTGTTAATGTGTCACGATCTAATTAAACCGTGCAAGACATGTGAACGCTAGAATAGGCAACACTAAGCGACAACTTGGTTTTCTAAACACTCTCCTTAAATTTTCTAACATTGAATAGCCCGTGCAAACTCCTTATATTTTATGAACATTTGTCGCAATGGCTTAATGAATAAAGAAAACATTTTCTAAAAATAGTCCTATTTTTCTTAAAGATTTTTCTTCCGAAAAAATTAATAATTCTAAGTAGAGATGATAGTTAAATGTTCAAACAATGTTTTTAATTGTTCTCGTCAATTCATTCCAACCAATTTTTCTGTACTGAACAGTCAATCATTTTTTACGGGACTACAATTTAAAAATTAATTCAGGAATTATTTCGCAAAAATGCCGTTCCTTACCTACATCCTAGAAAAAAATCTTCACCACCTTATCGACTCGGCGTTGCTATTTCATTGTAGCAAAAAAAAACGCCTCACCATACACTAATCCCAATGTCATGTCTTGTGAATAACTTTTCTAGCGTTCGGTTCCGCTCTTGTTCCTTTTCAACATATTGTACTCGTCAATAATCGAGAAGTAGTAAGTCGATATTAATCCGACTTTCGCCCATAGAACATGCTTAAAATTAAAGATAAATATAAAAGCAGAGGAAAGACAGTTTATACTGATGATCTAAAGTAACGTCTTATATCGAGCTATTACTAATCTGCTTTTTCATCACGAGTCATACCTATAACGGTCAGAAGAGAAGATGTCTGACTAATCAATCACACAATTCTTGATAATAACTGGCCAATCGTGCTGCTTTGATTGTCATATCGTTCAGTCACTATTGATATTCTGACATTTGCGTGTAGTTGAAAGCCAGGCCGAAGCGACAATCTATTGATTAACAGAATCATGTTAGAATTTAAAATTTACAAGTCCATATAAAGTAAGTAGAACGCAAAATTTTATCTTCATGCTTACATTATCCTTTAATTTTTTTTTCATTGTAAGCGTGAAATACTCTTTCAGTACAAAATTTTTCGGGCAATTTCGATTGTTTAAATTATAATTGGATTTCCGTTTTGAATTGTCTTTTGAACCATTTTCATTTAAGGTGTCGTCGCAAAAAAACTGAAAATCGGGGTTTTCAATGCACAATTGTCCGCACAAATGTTAGTACAAATGTGGATCAAATAAATTTCACCTTTCTAATATATTCAACAAAAAATATGCATTTATAAAAATCGAAAGTAACGCGATCGACTCGTCCAATTTAAGGAACTCGCTTACCAAAAATACGAATTATTTTAATCAATAAATCTCTCCAGTGAGTTTTCAAATGTTACAACCAATTCGCATACTCAAATTTAACGAAGAACGTAGCAGTTCATCTCGGACACGTTTTAGAAAAATTCTTTATTTGCTTCAGTATCACAATTACGTATATTAAACAGTATTTTACCCTATTTTAGGGGTCTTAATTAAAGTATCTCCTCGTATTTAAGATACGCATTTGAAAACTAATTGAGCCGTAGCAAAATCCATTAGGAGAGAGTTTTAGTCCGATTTCTATCTCGTTTCTATAAAATTGTGATTTTATTCCAAAAAATCAATAACTTTTCACTTATTTTCTAATTAAATTTTAAACCACTCAATAAAGGCATTCGCACACGTTTTAGGCCTGAGGGCAATAATATCATTATTTGAAAGTTAGAAAGTTTATTATTATTACTAAATTCATTATATTTAACAGCCTTCCGTTTACACATATCATACAATAACTTTCTAAAATCGAATAGCCACCATCAACCTTAAGTTTGATATATTCACATTCTTCAACGAAGCATCATCAACATTTGCCAACTTTCCGATAAGATTAAAAGAGAGAAGTTTTCATATACCCTGTGTCGCAATGTTGCGCTCCACCCCTCGGCTAATTGAATTTACGTTCGATCCATCCGTATGCAGACAGTTTTAATAGTAATAGCACAGATAATCGGGCTATTTATCTGTATTCGAAGTAATTTAATTTATATCTATTAGATTAACAATAATAGACATTTGAGGAAGTATTATTTATCGCAATTTCCGTCTATTAAAAAATTTATTTATTGATTCAGAAATAAAGTTACTCCCCCAGCTTTAGCATATAGAAAGACAAAATGTGAAATATCTTTTTTGGCTAAGTTAAAAGTGTTCATTTCTTGCCGAACGTTTAATTCTTAGTTCTCAACATAACTTATAATATCTGCGGAAATTATAAAAAAAAACAACTTCATTACGTTCCATTCCAACTAAATCGACTACACTTTTTTTTTAAAACCACATTATAAAACTTCAGCAATGTCGGGTGTTATGCCTAAAAATCCCTTTATGTGGGGGGACGCGTATTAATAAAATATTTCCTTTGAATTGAAAGTTTTTTTCCGTGAAAAATGGTCAAAAATCCAAAAAAATATGATCAAAAAACAGCTGGTGGCGATAACTTATTTCTGAAATCCAAAACTAAATAATGTCTTAGAGACGGAAAGTCAATTAAAAATAAATACCTTAATCTCTTCCATCAAAAGTTCTAACTGAGTTATCTAATAATAATTATAAAATAACTTTGAACAAGCTACAACAAAATTCTGATGCTATTAAAAGCTACTGCATACGTGGATCCAACCCGTCTTATATCCTGAGCCGAAGAGAGAGCGATGACATAAGCGACCACAACATACTATGGACAAATTTTTGCCTTTCAAATTATACTGCAAAGTTGGAAATGTACTGGAAAGTTGAGCTTCCGTCGAAGAATGTGAAGAAATCAAACTTAAAGGTTATTGGCTTCATTCGATTTATCATCATTTATCAACATTACTAAATCGTAAGATAACTTTAGTAAGTTTGTATGATAATCTGCTGTACACGGAACACTGTTAAATAAAACTGTACGTATTGAAATACTGAATTTAATTTAAAAAAAACAACATTGAATTATGATCAATTTTTCTACAAAATTATCTAAGTATGCGAAATTTGAAATCTTTAACAAGCCACTATTATATTTAAACATAAGCCAAATTAAGTATTCAACATACTCCCACATCTAATGGTCCCATATATATGCTTTATAATTTCTAATATTTTCATAAACAAAAGCACTTACAATAAAATTCGACCATTTTTTTTCATGGGCCTTGATTTAGTGACGACCACCCCCTTAGGAGTAGGTGCGCCTTTTGTACCTTGCAATCACGCCTCATACAGGAACAGTCTAGGCAGTTGCTAAAAAAAATCTTGGTTACTCCGTTTGTAGACTTTGCCTTCGTTATCGACTCTACAACTCAAAGTCAACCTTGTCATCATCACACACATGTCTGTCTAATTCTAGAACACTAAACGGTTTTTTTTAATCTATCTGCTTTACGACCCACTATACAACTTCTCAATATACAAACGTTAGCGATATAAATGAACAAAAAAGTATGAAAAGAACTTTTCGATCTTGTTAATTTCTTTTTCTTCTTAGATCTCACTTTAAACGCCCGATTTGCCAGTTTTTCGACTTCAACTCATATCTTTTTTAGACAGAATGTTTAGAATCACCATTTTTTTCTTCGACGTAGTAGGTAAATAATTATACGTAAAAGTTGATGAGAAGGAATTTGAAATACAAATTCATACTAAGGAATCTCTAGAATAATGATAATGAAAGTGAAACCGAATGAAAAGTTTCGAAGAAAGTTTGTCTGATCAAACAAAGTAGTACCCCAACATGAAGCTGAGATTTTCACTGATCAAAAAGTTGCTTTACACCTATCAAAATTTTCAACAAATAATTGCCCCCTTGAGCTTCCTTGGTCAACTTTATCAACCGATATTAATGTATCATAAATTAATTGATATAAGCTCAAAAAAACCCACAAACCTACCCCTTACGGGTCATGCGACGCTGATTTGATCATTTTCTCGGTTGAAATAACTAAGCAGCTATGAGACAAACCGAACATGCTATTCTGTATATCTATCCTTTATCTTGCATAAAGTGCATCACAAACTTATTTCTGACCATCACACCATACTATACAGTATGGTTTACAAGAATGACACCTTTCAATACATGAAAATCTATCCTCCCTCCCAACGGAGATATACAATTTAAGCCTCAAATTTTCACAGATACGTACACAGTAGTATGTCAATATTTAATCACAGACTTTTTTTGATTCCGACTGAAAATTCCCGTAGAACGCCAAATAACCTGACATTTCAACTTAATTTCAGACTTCAAAATCTTTTCCTCACATAATATATTTGCAAATGCTAAATTTTACTCAAATTATTCTCTAGAAATTTGTAAGAGATTAAACACCTTTATTGCCAATTCCCAGCTACAACTAAACCTGATTTATTGGTCATTTTTTTGAAATATTCCGAAAACTAGGCTTCGATTTTTCGAAAGTTGGCTCAAAGAACCAGTGACACACTGATCAGCAAAGATGGCTTAAGTCAGGGCGACGATATATTGACATTATGGCTCAAAGTTCCGAAGCAAACCAAACGATATTTTTTAACTTCATTTTTTAAAAAATACTAAGAAAAAAAGCGAAAATTTCGAAAATTTTTTTTTTGATGATTGGGTTCTTAGTACACTTTATTATCACCTCGTATCAATTTGGAGAATTTTAATGCCTCTAAAGCCTTTATTAAATCAGAGTCGCAGACCCCCTTAAAGCCATTGCAGACGATTTTTTGGAAACTTTTTGTACTGAAAGTAATATTCGTAACAGGCTTCAATAAAAATAATAATTTTGGGAATTTTTAGCAAAAGTACCATAAGAACGATTGTGTCAGAAAATATAATATTTCAAGTGTTACATTTTTAAGTGCTTCATATTTTAGGTGCTACATTCTTGGGTGGACCTTGAAGGGCCCAACATATTTGAATAATGTAACCAATCACAAGCTCTCATTTTGATTGATTATTCGAATATTTTGGGCACTTAAAGGTCACCCACATTTTTAGGGAGGTTGTAGGGTTTCCATCTTATCTTTTAATTCATACCAAATACCAGCATTATCAATTTTTTAACTTAAGTACCTAAAGGTAGTTTTTAAGGGCACCACCCTGCTCATTACGACAATTATGCGAAAACCATAAATGATATCAAGAAACTGTTTTTTGTATTCAACTGCCAATTATATAAGCACAATGGAAAACCTTTGTTAATATGATTTGACATTGAGTTCACCGGATATAAACCGGAGTGTATTTTTTTGTTAGGTTCGAATCTCGATGCGCCCAATTTATTTTTATTGAAATCAGCCGGAAAATATTTTTTTTAAGTTTGTTCATCCTCATATTACGACTGCTATATATTAAGGGGGTACTGTCCGCTAAAAAAGTTGCCCTGAAAAATTTATATTATACTAAACCGACCAAAAAAAATCGATTCCTGCTGGTCTCACATCTTTTTGATGAGCGGTTCCCTCACTAAAGGGCGCTGAAGTTAAAGTTTAAATTCACTTTTGGGGCCAAACTATATATCGGATTATATTTATTTTTATATCAGAATGACCGCAAAATTATATTCTTTCATATAAATAAATAAAAAAAATAAATGGTGAAAACATTTCCGCTGCTATCGCTAAAAATGTGTTTTTTTTTCAGTAAAAAGCCTAAGGATCCTAGACCTATTAGTGAAAATTGTTTTTGATCTGATAATGTTATTCTGTGAACTCTTAGCTAAGGTTACGCCGAGGCGATCTTGAATCGTATGTTTTAAAAGATAGTTCTGAGCAATTATGTGAGGGGCGAGCGCGAATTTTTAGGTTTATCTTATTAACAAATGATCAGAACTATTGTTTAAAACATACGATTCAAGATCGCCTAGGCGTAACCTTAGCTAAGATCTCACAGAATAACAACTTTGAAAGATGCATAAAAACTGTAATTTGACCCCTTGGGAGGTGTCATATGACAAAAGAGTAATTGTAAAACATTTTCTCTTGAAAAACTACCCCGATAAGTATATATGTATTGTAAGTTTAAAGATGCTTAAAACTGTAATTTGACCCCTTCAAAGGGGTCATATGACAAAAAAAAATTTGCCAACCATTTTTTCTCAATAAACTACCCAGGTGAGTATATTTCCAGCTTCGCAGGTCCCTTGATGTAAAAGATACAGAAAACTGTAATTTGACCCTTTTAGCGGTGTCACATGACAAAATGAAATTTGCCAAAAAATTTCCGACAAAAAGGTGTACAAACTGGAAAAAAAAGTAGCTTCGAATGATGTGTGGTGTTCTCAGAATCGTCTTTTTAGACCTTTACCGGTCAATTACCGGTAAACCGGACATCCGNGGGCGAGCGCGAATTTTTAGGTTTATCTTATTAACAAATGATCAGAACTATTGTTTAAAACATACGATTCAAGATCGCCTAGGCGTAACCTTAGCTAAGATCTCACAGAATAACATATCAGATCAAAAACCATTTTCATTAATAGGTCTAGGATCCTTAGGCTTTTTACTGAAAAAAGCCATTTTTAGCGATAGCAGCGATAATATTTTTACCATTTATTTTTTTGTTTATTTAGATGAAAGAATATAAGTTTTTTTTAAAGAGGCCACCTCTTCTCATGACGATTACGGGAAAACCATAGGTGATATCGAGAAACATTTTTTTGCATTCAACTGCCAACTAAAAAAGCTCAATGGAGAAATTGTTTCTTTTTCATCGGACTACTAGTTCACCCTTAACCGGAGATTTATTATATAGGTATTTTCAGTATAAAATTTGAGAAAAAAATCGAAAAACGTTTTTTTCTTCCAGGAATTCATCAAAAATTTAGTTCAAGCAGTAAATGTGTAGACAATCGTGGTATAAGAAAATATAACTTTCCGACTGATTTAAAGAAAAAAAAATTTTGGGCCGTCGAGATTCGAACCTACCAAAAAATTACAATTCCAGTTTATATATGTCAAATCAACTTAATAAAATTTCTCCATTGAGCTTTTTTAGTTGGCAGTTGAAGACAAAAAACGTTTCTCGATATCGCCTATTCCCGTAATCGTCATGACTAGGGTGGGGTGACCTAAAAAAAACTACCTTAGTTGCATGCTATAATTTTATAAGTAATAACGATATAAACAATTTTTTTACGTTTTTCTGTTGTTCGCGATGTAATAATGATAATATATTTACATAACAATAAAAATATTATTAACGATTTTATAAATGTGTTCATTTTTAATTGTAAGTATGACATTTCAAACAATAATAAAAATAGCTTTCGTTTGCAAATTAATATTACCTGTACTTAATATCAATAAACGCATTTTATAATACACAGAGCCTGCGACCTAAAACTTGCCCTAACTTTCGAAAAATGATAATTTTTAGCGCGCAAATAATAAATTGTACAAATTCATCAAGGCAGACAGTTTTATAGAAAGATGCACAAAAAAAGCTTTTTTTTTTAATTTCTTCTTCCGCTAATTTTCGAAGTAGAAACTTGAAAAAAACACTTCGTTTTCAAATAGATGGAATGTGCCAGTTCCGAGCTATCTCACAGCGATAAAATACGCTTCTTAAAAAATGAACCCACAGTTGTTTGGACATTTGTTTACTTATTTATAAAGATTAATCTTATATTAACATTATTTGATACAGCAGAGTGCGTTCAAACGAACAGTTTGATAAATTGGGTTTGTATCAAAAAGTTTCACTAGCGTCAAATGACTATGTTCAAATGACTGTTCGTCACCTTCAAACGAGCAATTTCAATCACCGAATTGCCCGTTTATACCCATGCTAGAAGGACTTTTTGACCCCAACCGTTTCTTCCAAACTGTCCGTTTAAACACACTTTACTGTAGTCATTTTATTTTTGTTTGCCGATTAAGAAATCTATAATTTTTCATTCAAAACTTTATTTTTACATGGCTAATTTTATTTTCTGCGACTTCTTTCAGCCCGATTTCCAACGTTGTAAGCTGAGTTTTGTACCATTTCTGACTGTACAAAATATGATAAACTCTATTTGGTTCTAAAACCTTTCCAGTAGTATGATATTCATAATAGGTGAATTTTACAGCTTTCCAGAATAATTCATGTCTTTTTATTTCATCATAAGTCCCATATATTTGTAGCTCACTATCTTTTAGAGCTGACCAGTCTTTATTTTTTACAGCGATGGCAAAAGCGCTTTTATTTCTTTTGATATATTCCCCCTTTAATTTTTCAGCGAGTTTATAATATTTTGATTTTTCTGATTCAGCCATAGATCTCCACTTTTCTGTAAAAATTTTAACACCAGCTTTTTGACCACCAGAACTAAGCTCGTCACGCATAATTTCTGCAGCCCGATCTGAGCGATGTTTAGGATGAAAATTGTAGTTCTTTCGGTTAATTTCTGAAATTGAAAATATTAACTTTAATTTTCTCTATAAAAATGGCTCGAAAATATTATGACCCGAAAATATTTTAACTTGGTGCTCAGGCAAATAAACTTCTGAGTAGTAAACTTAGCTTCGAATAAGTAATTGTCTCAAAGACCATATCAGGCGAGGCAATATCGGCCGAAAGTTTCTTGGTCATACATACAGGGTGTAAGATTCTTTTCCTTCTTTTTCACAAAGTGCATAATTGCTATTCGCTTAATGGACGATTTAATTTTCGCAAAAACCTACGTCTTTCTCAGAATTAAACCAATCAAAACGGCGGAATTCAAATTTATGCACATTTGGAAAAAAGGAAGGGAAAAAACCTTACACCCTGTATTGTTGAACAATTTGGCATTTTATAAAGGAGTTTCAGCAATACTATTTAATAATTATAACTAAAGTAAACCTAAAGGGCAATCAATAAAATTGAAAAGACTGAATTTTGGGATAGTCAACCTGAAAATGACGTCCATATTGACGCTCAAAAAGTAATCGAGAATATAAATCTCAAAATAAATTCGGCGATATTGGAATCTGGAAATAATTTCAGCCTAAATTTCGTGAAATTGCGTATTTTTTTTCGGCGATATTACCCCTGTATTTATTGTAATAATTTAATTCGATTCAATTTTAATTATTTAATTAATTAATATTTATAATTTATCAAGTAAGTTTTAATATATAAAAAGAGAAAAATCATATTTAATATTTGAAACCACCACAAAAGAAAATTAATTTACCAACATTGCAGTTTCACTTTTTGATCATTAAAAACAAATTTTAAAATTATTTTCAGCGGTAGTACAATAACAAAAGTTTAAATTTTAATATTTAAATAAAATCATTAATCAATAAGGTATTTTTTTTTTTAAATTAACCCTCGTAGTTTTTCCGATGCCATTTTGAGAACAGAACGAGATATTCACAAACGGATTTTGCAATCACAGCCAAGGATAAATAAATGACCAAAAGTTTTGATTTGTAATCAGATGTCCTGTGATACCGTAAATTGAACGGTAAAAATTTTAAAATGTCGGTTCTGAGAAGACGAAAAATGATTCGAGGCCATTTTTCTAGAATAACTACAACTTTTTTACAGAATTTTGACAATATTTGTTTGTAATTTGATACCCAATTTTTTTTTGAAATAATTGAAAAAACTGTAATTGAGAGGTGATGACAGCCATTTATGACGTTTTCTCAATTGCATAAAATTCCGTAAAATATAATATAATTTTCATTTCCTTTTTTATCAAAAATATGTTCCGATTTTGACACGTCAGAATCGTCTTTATTTTTGTCGCGTTTTTTATGTTACTTTTGCATTTAAAAAAAAATCATACGACAGATCACCGCCGACCAAGATTTAATGTCATGATTACATGTACTATTTTAAGTCTATGTATCTTCTGACATTTGTTGAACAAATAACTGACAATTACCTCGCACAATTTGTTTAAACTTTCTAAAATCGTTTCCAATAGGCTCTGAAATGGATTTCGGGTCGTTTGAAACTTTCCATTTTTCATAATTCTTAGAAACAATCTCAATTCCGATATAACTGTAGTGTTGCAATCGTTCGGCTTTACATTCAAAATCAATGGTATATGAAAGTCTTTGTGATATTTTTTTATGGAATTTTTGTAATTTCTTCTTTTTATTTTTTCAATCTTGAGGACTCTTAAATTTTGAAAGATCTTCTTCGGGTAAATCATGTAATGCTTCAACTGCTTTTCTAGCGGTCTCGCCTAATGCTAGACTTAATTGGTCAATTTTATCAGTTATCATCTTTATTTTCAAGCGATTCTTTTCGATTTTCTGGACATATCTCTGTAAATAACAATCAGGCGGAAATCGTCGTGTTCGGTTTTTAATTTTTTCTTAAATTATATATGAAGTGGGTGTCGACTTTTTGAGCTCTAATAAAAGTAAACGTATAATACAACCATTTTTTTTAAAACAATCTCGAATTTCTTAATTTGCTTCAACTTGCAAGAAATGGTATTTCACCATATATAAAGATTTTCTTTGTCTATCTGACCGTCGAAAACGATAGATTATTACATAGATACATTAACAATAAGATTAAGATGAAATAAAATATATGGTCCTGTTTTCCTCCAAAAATTGATGTTTTCTTTTAAAAAATGACTTTTTTTCAAAAAAATATATGATTTTTTCAAAGAAAAGTAATAAGTTGTTCTAAAACAAATTAATGTCCTTTGACGGGGCCCCGTGGGTTTCACTTTGCAGGCACGCTTTAGTAACATGACCAAAACAGAATTGTTAGCGATTATAACTTGAAAGCCGATATCTCCGTAATCAAGAAAGCCTTGATAGTTGATTTTCACCGCATTCGGTCTAAAAAGTTTCAGAAAATTGATCTTGAGGTCAAGTTTTGTAAATATGACACCAAAGATCAAATTACAAAAATAACCTTTATGGGTATATTTCATTAAATATTGAAGGTAATTTCATTTGCGATTTTAAATATGTTAAATTGAACCCCGATAACTGGACAAACATAGACTTGATAATTGTTTTCACCACCATTCGGTCTTTAAAATTTCAGAGAATGATCTGAGTCAAATTTTTAATATGACACCGAAAGATCAAATCAAAAACACCCGTATGAGGTCACATTTCATTCAATATGAAGTAAAAAATAATTTGTGTAATATGACCCCGTTAGACCAAAAACAAGAAGTTTAGCATTTAAAGCCTTAAGGGGGTTACTGGTTTTGAAATTTTGGCGTTTTTAGTATTTTTTTTCCCCCCAAAAAAAAAAAAAAATGAAAAAAAAAAACTCAAAAAAATT